>JAYMTP010005107.1:0-13878 GCA_036897365.1 Geranium brycei
CTATATATATAATTCATTAAATAGGCTAGAGATTGCCTTGACTCAATTTATTTTATCTAATTTTATTATAAATATTTATTAAAAATATACATAATATATATAATTGATTGAATATTAAACTAGTCATCTCAACATCAAACTTTGAAAATGCTAGGCTTGAGCTTAACTTTGACTTCAAATTCGACTCGAACTCAATTATAACGAGCACGAACTATATATTTTACCAATTAAGCGTGAGTACTTCGTTAAACGCTCGACTCATTTACAACCTTATTTGGGAGTCAACTCATTTATTAGTTTTTAATAATTAAACATATTTAATAGTTAAAAAATATATATTATATTTAAACAAGTTATACTAAATTGAGGTTAGTTTTAAAATAA
The DNA here is from genome assembly GCA_036897365.1 of Geranium brycei. Classification (NCBI taxonomy): domain Eukaryota; kingdom Viridiplantae; phylum Streptophyta; class Magnoliopsida; order Geraniales; family Geraniaceae; genus Geranium; species Geranium brycei. Next base: position 385 of record JAYMTP010005107.1, read on the forward strand.
TTGTTTTATCTTTTTCTATTCGAATTCAAACTTAATTTATTAGACTATTTCGAGATCGATTCGAGTTATTTTTCTTAACCGAACAAAATCATGATAAACTTAGATTAAGTTGGACTTTTAATTAAAACAAATAATAATTAAACTAATTAATTATAATAATTTATAAAAATATGAAAAGAAAATAAAAAAAACTAGAGGTTTAGGGCCTACAAGTTTAACACATGTCAATACCACATTGAAGTTCCTATTCAAGTCTAAGGTCGGTCCTTGAACCGAACTCAACATTCTTGAATTTTGGGGACGAGAAGACCGATTTTGGTGTCTTTGATTTGACTTTCCGGTGAGGCTATGATCCGGTCTCAATCAATAATTATGTAGGTTTTAAGTGAAGGATTGTACGTGGCATGATCAAGAGTAATATTGAGAGGAAGACTTGTGTAGAGGACTCGCAAAGTGTTGCAATTTCATCTTCACTCCGGTTTGGTTGGGTTAACTGATGGCTCACTAATTTCAAACCGCACCCGGACCAAGTAGAAAATCGATCCCATGTGAGACCGATCGATTGGACCTATTTGTGTAACGGTTCGATTTTTTCAGATAATCGGTTCGTCTAGTTTAGTCGGTCTGCGGTTCCTTTTGGCCGTCCCTAAAAGTTGAGTTTTCTTATTACTTTTTTCTTTTGCTGTAGCAAACATTAATTTGCCATAGTGAAAGTCCATTTCTTTTTGAAAAAAATGTTATTTGCGTGCTTCATAAATAAAATTAGTTTTAATGATAAAATAATTACTAAATTCATATAATAAAAACTAATTCGAGTTTGATTATTTAATTTTTAGTTGAGTTCGAATTTAACTTCATGTATATATAAATACGAAGTGAGTCGGTTCGTGAGCCTTACAAACCCTGATAGGTTGGACTCAAGCTTAACTTGCTTATCAAACGACCCAACCTCCTGCTCAAACTTGGCTTGGATTTGATTACAACTAACACATTGAATTTGTAACTTAGCAATAGCTCGACCTGCCCGTTAAAAGTCCGACTCATCTATGACAATAATCCATGTATAACGATTCACTAAAACAAAAAGAAATATTATCTTGTATTTTATATATATTTTTAAAAAACATTAATATTTGAATCTCAAATGTATTATTATAATTTGAATTGTAGAAGGGTAATTTGAATTTTTAATATAAATTTGCAAGTAAAGTTTGGTTGATGATCTTAAATTGACCAAAATTGTAATAAATTGCAAATCAGAAACCCTACAGTTGACTAATTAGAAACAATAACCCAAAAATATGAAAAATACTAAATGGAAGAACAGATTCCCTAACCCTAAAATAAGAAAACCCTTAAACTGAAAAATCACAAACCTATAGTCGAAAAATTAGAAACCGTACTGTGAAAATCAAAGAAAAATGGAGATAGAAATTAGTTTACATGTTGTTGAGCACCCTCCATCGGTGTTAGTGGCGAGTTCTGACTTGGTTTTCTGGTGTGTTGAGGTCTTTATTTATAGAGAACTCCTCGAGCTTCAAGTCTCTCGTCTGAGTTGTCTCTCAAACTCTCTCCTCTATCTCTGCTTCTTTTCTACTTCCAATTCTCCTCTCGACGGTAACAAGAGTAGATGGAGATCCCCGTATGAAATGTGGAGGATACGTTTTCAGCAACAAAGGTTTGGGGCTCGGCGTTAGAGATTCTTACATTAAATGCAAGAGATCAATTTTCAGTGAAGGATGAACAGAGAGGAGGAGGAACCGAGGAAAGGTTGAGGATCTCGGCGAGAAAAATGGTAAATAACAGACGAGAGAGATAGAGAGAGGGTCTAATCTAAGCAACCTTTTTCTTTGGGTCGATGGGAAGTGAATGATTGAGAGAGGATTTGTGATGATGATGATAATGAAGATGAAGATAAGAGGAGAATAGAAGAAGTGAATCAGCGTGAGAGAGAAGGGAGCATGAGAAAAATCTCGAAAGAAGAGATGAATGTGAGAGAAGAGGAAGTGAGTGGATGGCAACTGAAATCTAGGTATGACACATGTGGAGTACATGGAGAAGTGATGACGGAAAATCTTTACATTCTCTTGAGGTAATTCATCTCATTTTTAACTCCATTTATCCCCGAATGTTATAGTTTTTATAGTGAACCTTGATAATTATGCATCACGGGTAGGTTGAGTGTATTTTAGGTGAAAACATGGCATTTTAGACCAAAAATGGAGTCGAAAAAAAAACAGCTCGAAAAGCCAAGTAACCGAGTCCCCTAGCTCCCTAGACTCAACTGATTATTTTTAGGGAGTCGGCTGATTATTTTGTGGGAAACAGAAACTTGGGAAAGCAATGAGCTTAGTAACCGAGTCTCCACTCGGCTACCTCACCTACCACTCGCCTACTCAGACTCGGCAACACAACTTTTGAGGAGAAAAATCCAAGTAGACGAGTCCCACTCAGCTACTACACTCAACTATTTAATATCCCAGGCATAATTTCATATTCGATCCTTTCCCGTTATAGATGATTTATGGCTCCGCCATACATACTATGCATAGGGTTTTGAGGTAAAGAGTTAGATACCAGAGGCGCCACATCCTTGGAGCACCGGAGAGCATCAGAGACATCACCGAAGAGCAAAGATGGAGTATAAGTTAGAAGTCAAGGTTGTATAGTAGGTTTTTACCATTTGTAGTTCACTCTTAATCGTAGTTGGATTGAACTCGCTGTGAATTGATTTGATGTTCATGATATAAAATTTTATCTAGATTTGAAGTGTTTTATTTATTTGCATGTGTGTTTTTCATACTTTAGCAACTTGAATCGTGATCATGAACATGTTGGTTAATTTATATTGTCTTTATTTCGTGCATGAGTAGCTAAATCCTTAGATCGGGGTAGGATGGACGGGGATTGTGCCCTAGATTTATAATATACAAAGGAGGTTAGTTATGGGTTATGGTCAAGGTTGTAGATGGCGCACGACCCTATGATGACAGACATGGACCTTTAAGGCCATGGCGGGGCCACGACGGAGTCGTGGCGGATTTTCATTTTTGTATTTTAAATTTTTTTAACATAAATTAATTTACATATATAATAAAAAATACATATTGTGCTACAAATTATAATATGTTCAACTTTTAAAAAAAAGAATTAATTAGTTTGGACAGAACCGGCCCAAATTGGTCCAAAATCAGTTAAAATGAGAACAAAACCGACTCAAAGCAGCCAAAACGCTACGGCGCTACGGCGTGGCGTCCGTCTGATTTTCGGGGCCATGACACCACCATGGCGGTCATGACGGGCGCCATTTAGAACATTGGTTATTTTAAAGAGTTTAAAGGTTTTAAGTGTGAACTTAATGCTAATTCCCTAGTTAGGCTTGAATTAGATCCAATATAGGTTTGGAGGCAATATCAACAAATTTAGGTGGATTAGATCACTCAAGGTCCAGATTGACATTAATGACATCACTCGATAAGGTTTATGACTATAGGGTATCAAGAAGAAAGTTAGGGAATCCTATTAGACTTTTAAGTGAAGATAACTTAGGGTATTTCGAACTTAGGCTGAGTTGGTTATAACCGAAGTGTCTCACCTTTTATTTGTTCATATAGGGATATCAGGTAAGATTTGGATTACCCAATACGTGCATGACACTTAACTTGATAATGTTTCCCATGAAATCTACATTAGGATACCATTAATCTAGACACACAATTCCCGGGATTCCATATACTTCAATTACCTTTTAATCTTGATTTACACACCATCCACGTCTTGTTAATTGGGCCATTGCATGATCAACTTTTGACGATTTTAACTCGTGCATGTTATTTTGTTGCTTTTTACAAAACTTCATTTGCATGACCGACCAAACCCGAGACGACATTGCACACTACTATCGCCTGCAGCTTCACACGCACTGAACCACAACTCCACGTGGGATCGATACCTCCATGACGTAATACTCCTATATTACTTGACGACCGATACACTTGTTGTGCCATCGGGAGTGAGTCAGATCCTGCTTGTCATTTCCTCCAGTCAAGACGCATGGACGAAAGAGTACCGTCAATATGTGAGGATCGACGACATATATTATGCCACGTATTGCAGAGAAAACCACTATCAGTTTACCCGGTCATCCGCAATTTTCTGTAATGAAAACTGAGAACCAAACCGAATCACACCTGTTCTCACAAATCAAAACCAACACTGATCCAAATCACACAAGTTCCGGTTATTTTCGGTCCGGTTCAGTCGGTTTTCCCGTTACCAGTTAAACTTGAGCATCATAGAATAGAAACGGTAACACTAGTTGGGAGGCCCAACAGTAAGCCCAATGCAAAGCCCATAATGGTTCTAGGGTTTCATTTCTATAATCGCCGAACATATGTATACGTCTCCCACAAATTGGAGGGTTCCATTAGGGTTTTGTGGCCACCTGCAGAGAAGCTAAGGACGACGTAACAATGGCACCGAAGCAGAGGACACCTCAGGTTAGCCGGAACCCGGAGCTGATCCGCGGGATCGGAAAGTACTCAAGGTCGAAGATGTACCACAAGAGAGGCCTCTGGGCTATCAAGGCTAAGAACGGCGGCTCCTTCCCACGCCACGACCCCAAACCCAAGTCCCTTCCTGCCGCCGAGAAGCCTCCCAAGTTCTACCCCGCCGACGACGTCAAGAAGCCGCTCATCAACAAGCGCAAGCACAAACCTACCAAGCTCAGGTAACTTCACTCTACACAGTGTTAATCAACTTTTCTATTTGTCAGGTAATTGTCATGATTTGATTTGATTGGAATATTGCCATTTGCACTTCTTCATCAAGATTCTTTAGATTGGTTCATTTCAACTCTCTGCTGTTGATTCTTTGTATGATTAAGATTTTGGGTTTAGGTTATTCTTGCTATCCTGGTTTTGCAAATAAAGTACAGCAAATTTGAGATTGCAGTGAGGGCCATAGATTCAGACCATTGAGTAATTAAAAATGACATTTTTGATTAAACGCTATCAGTTGCTGCTTTTTTTACGAGATTATTTTGGATCAAGTATTGCTGTCTAATGTATTTTTAAACTTTTTCTCGTCTCAATAGGGCCAGCATTACTCCAGGTACTGTATTGATCATTCTTGCTGGGAGGTTCAAGGGAAAGAGAGTTGTGTTTCTGAAGCAACTTTCCTCTGGCTTACTTCTGGTCACTGGTGAGTAATCAAAATTTAAATACAATTGTTGTTTGAACCATCTATTTTTTGTTAGTTTTAGTGAGCTTCTTTTCTTAATTTGTGTTCTGTAGCACTTCATTATTCATAATACACAGACATTGTTGTTAGTTCTCAGACCAAACTGATTTTTTATGCATGTGAACCAAAATTTTGCTTTGTTGCCTCACCTGCAAACACTTTCATACCAACCATTTTATGAAAATTCTGACTTGTTTTGTAGTATTCTTTCTGTTTATTCACCACATTTATGTTGTAAAGAATTATTTAATCCTGAACATTGATGGTAGATACCCTTTATGTAGTGAGAATCATTGAATTTTCTTTCCACAAGATGGGAATGGAGAAGGTTACATATGCTATACTACACCATACTAGTTATATTCCTCTGTTTTAGCATTACATTCTTTTCTCATCAAGTCCTTATTTCTGTTCTATATTGTGATCTTATTTGCAGAGTGCAATTATTTTGACTGTGGTCATAGCGACATAGATGCTTTATTTATGTTTTCAGCCCCTGAATTCTATGTTTTTATCATTGGTGCAATCATATTTTTTGCATTTGTGTTAATTTTCTTGCAATTGCAGGACCATTCAAGATCAATGGTGTGCCCTTAAGGAGAGTGAACCAGTCATATGTGATTGGAACCTCCACCAAGGTCGACATATCAGGAGTTAATGTGGATAAGTTTGATGACAAGTACTTCGCCAAGCAAGCCGAGAAGAGGAATAAGAAGGGAGAAGGCGAGTTTTTCGAGGCAGAGAAAGAGGTTTGTTGCCTGTGTAGTTATTGTCTTGTCTTTTTCATTTGCTCTTTCACGATTGTTTACTTCCATGTTCTATATGAAGTTCTCTTCTCATAACCGTCCATAACACGCAGGAGAAGAATGTGCTCCCACAAGTAAAGAAAGATGATCAGAAGACGGTGGACACAGCATTGCTTAAATCCGTCGAGGCTGTCCCAGAGCTAAAGGCATATCTGGGTGCTAGGTTTTCTCTCAAGGCTGGCATGAAACCCCATGAGCTTGTCTTTTAGAGGAGAAACTTCCAAGCATATTAGGATTCTGCACTCTTGTTTTTCTTTTTTTAGTCATGCTTTGGTTGAACCATGTTTAAGCAATTACCTTTTTTTATGGACATCGAAATCTGATATTTTTATTTTATATCTAATGCACTGAGTAAGTAGTTTTCATTTGGAGACATCATATCCTGTGATCACACTAGCTAAAATTGTTATTGCGTTTAAGTTAGTGGAAATTTTAGTTCACTGCCACCTTTTCAAGTTAACAGTTTTAAATTTGATATAAACTTTATATTACCCCTTTTAACATTTTTCAAATTTTCAATTATGGTAATTATTACTTCTCGCAGCTCATTCTGGCGCAAGCGGCGGAGTTGTCTTCTCCTTCCCCTCCTTGCCGGGAGTGGCTGGTGGATCTTCATTGATAGCTCGAGTACCCACTTGAGAAAAATCATATATGTGACTCAGATTCAATTTCAATGGCCTCAATTTTATCGAAATGGAGTTGTTATCAAATTTGATCTTCAACATCTCAAGCAATGAATTGAAGTGTGAAAGCAAATCTAACAATTAGTTTTTCCTTTTATTAGCTCACCTCATATCCAAACAAATTTAACAAATAAGAACACCAATCGACAACATAATGAATTAGAATTCAACATACAACTATAGATCTACTCGAATTCAGAATCTAAACACAACAAATAACAAATATGATGAAAACGATAAAAAAATAGAATAGATCGGAGAAGAGAAGAGAATCAGATATCGAAAATTGAAGCCCTCAAGTCATCTCGCTTCTCGGTCGGGACAGTACCGGCCACACAGCTTCAGAAGACAAAGTCGGCGACAGAGTCGCTCTCGACCTGATCTCGGGCCGCGCCGCTAGGAGTCTCTAGATTAGATCCGGAATCTAGCTTCTCTTCGGCGAGACCCAAACTACATCCCCAATTCGTCATAATCGGTCTCGGTCGATAATCCATCTTGGCACCTTGGGTCCGCTCCACCACTGACCTGCGCGACTTCTCATCCTTCACCGACAAGCCTCTGCTTCTTATTTTACTTCATTCTTTGTTTATTTTTATATATAAGGGGATATCCATCATTTTCAAAATTCTACAACTTAACCATCATTTTCGATCCTCTTATCTTGTATTTTTGCCTAAAATATGAAATTTGGAATACATACGTCCTAATTCTTGGAGAAAAAATAATAGAATTTATTAAACCAAACGATGAAGAACAACTCTAGATACACTACATCGCAACAACAACCAACACACACTCACCTCAGCCAGTCTACACAACGAACAAAGTATCCGTCATTTTCACTTTAGTACAGCAAACTATCATTTTAGCTTTTGTGATGTCCAAATATTTAAAATTTTCACTTTAATAAACTTCATCCAATTCTGTTAGATTTTTCATTAAAAAGTCCATATTGCCTTTCAACCCTAACCCCTATTTAATGTTTTATTATAATAAAATTAATTAAAGTTTTTAATTAAAAAATTAATAATAATATTATATATGAAATAATTATTATATTGAACTAAACTATATAATTATTATTCATGGGTGTGACCATTGGTGAATAAATATGTCATTAGCAAAGAGTTGTAACCTATGAGTGACAATAGTTGTGATATTTGCCGCTCCCAAGCAGAAAGTTATCCAACGCAATAAGATAGTTTATAACTGTAGAAGCGGTTCCGGTCATCGTCACATCAATCGGTTATTCTTTTGATTGTGCGATTTGCCGGACTCCTATGATATTATGTGGTGTACATGTAAATGATAAATAAAAATAAATACTTCAACACATATTTATTCTATTCTTAACATTTTTAAATTGTTATAATATACATATGTTATAGTACAAAATATGTTTTTGCAATTATCCCCATAATATAATAATAAGATATCATTTTCGATCCTCGAGTCTTGTACTTTTGCGAGACGTATACAATTTGGAGAAAATAAAAATCATACTTTGCAACATTTTAAACAATTAATTTGAATACTCCCCGTACAATTTGGCTTCAAGCTCCTCCACTGCCTCGCGAATTCCACAACCTCTCTACTCCTTTTTCTCTCATTCAATAAATATCAATATCAATGCGTTTTTTTTCCCATTATGTTCACCTGCTGTTTTGTCACCAGGCAAGTTTCAGGAACATCAGTTTTGGAGCGGATTCAGCAACATGGTACATTTCGATTACCTCCATTTTATTGGGTTTTTTTTTTCAAATAAATGTAAATAAATAAGTTATTTAAAAAACTATGTTACTATTCTAAATAATTAAAAAAATGTGTTTTGGAGCCACATCGTAGTACACATGGCAACACACAAAGAGAGGAAGGGATTTGTTTGACTATTACTGTAGCAGTACATCAATTGCTACAGTAAAGTCAAAATAAAAAATATATATATATTTTTCATAAGTGATGTTGAACCATATTCTCCCCAAATTGAATGATCAGTTTACCAACATCTAACCGCTGCTTTTAACTTAATCATTTATATTATATTTGCATATGCATATGTATTTTTGCATCTTCTATTGGAGATACAAATCTCTATATTTGTCCTTGTTTTGCATACATGGAGACTACATTGAAGATGCCTAATCATGCAAAAACATATATATATATATATATAATATTTTATTTTACTGTAGCAATTGGTGTACCTGCCCGTAAGAATACAAAATTCTCCTCCCCTCTTTGTGTGTTGACATGTGTACTAGATGTGGCCCCAAAACACATTTTTTTAATTATTTGGAATAATAACATACTTTATTAAATAACTTGTTTATTTACATTTTTTTTGAATAAAATCCCATTTTATTTACCCGTTTGGTAGCTAGGAATGTTTGCTCATGTCATTTCTATTTTGTTGATGTAGCTAATGGTAGGAATTGGATGCTATTGGGATCTCTGAATGCTTACTTGGGTCCAATAAGATCAATTCATGGAACAGGTGTGTGTGTGTGTAATAGGAATTGTAACTTGTTTTGTTTATACTGTTCACTAGCTATAGGGTTAGGAATTTTCTCCCTCTGGACCTGCCCTATGTTTGAATGGCCTTTTGTTTTGGGTTCAGAGCTTAGGGAAAGAAGCCATTATATGATGTGCTTGGTGTCCACAAGAATGCCACTGTATCTCAAGTCAAGAAGGCTTACTACAGGGTATTTTCCCTGTATATATGAATATGATTCAACTCTTTTGGATCATTACTTCCCCATGAATACTATCTATTTCATTTTCACAAGAGGATTGCATTGATATAATGTTGTCATCTAAAACCAGTGAGATTTGGCTAATACATTACCATTAGCAAGGAAGATACATGTTTGTCTAGTGTAAATGTGTAATCATCCATTACTATTTGTCAACTGGTTTGCTAGTGTATCTGTCTCCTATAATTGTTGCCATAATCCGCTTACCAGTGTGTTCTCTTATTGATGATTTCTGTCTGTTTTATTCCACAGCTAGCAAAGAAGCTCCATCCTGATATAAACAAAGATGATCCCGAGGCTGCGAAAAAGTTTCAACAACTTCAGAATGCATATGAGGTATATGTTTTATGAATTCCAATGCCCTTCCATGCTATGCACAACACCAAGGGACAATTAATTACTTAACAAATTTTGGATTTCTTCATTTGCAGGCTTTGAAAAATGAGACGGAGTGTGGAGAAAAATACATAAAAGATGAGGATGATTGCCGTTGCCGAGCAAATAAAAAGAAAGATGAGGGGGAGCGAAAAAAACCAAAATCCGGACAGGTATTTTTTCTTCAATTACTACTATCTACTGCCAAATTGTTCTTCATTGCCTTATATATTCTTCTTCTTGCTTGAGCTGAATACTTGCAATTATCTGGCTTGTTTTAAATGCTTGGTTAAATTGCAATATGTCCTCCTTTCAGCATATAACATTGTACAGGATCTCAAAAGACTTGGATGGAACTCATACATAATTTGGATTCCTTCTTTTGCAGGCTTCGAAAGAGTCCCGAGCAAAAAATAAGGATCACCACTGGTTGTGTTACTGTCCTGACTGCATAGAACACGCAATGCCACTTTCTCCTATTGTTCTAGGTGTGATACTGCTAATCTGGTCCCGATATATGTGAATAAATAGCTAGCAAGAGTAAAATTAGTTCATGTAAGGATTAAAGTAAATTTGAGAAAATTAGGAAACACTACTCTTCAACATTGTTTACTACTGATCTGGAAAAGTGAGTGACGGTGACTAGGCTTGAATCCATGCTTCTCGCAACTAACAACAATTGGGTTCCATGATGACATAGGAGCACAAACTGTATGTGCTGCTTATTTTTGCTGGAAATAGTGACGATGACAATGATATTTTGGAGAAAGAGTGGTACTGCAACATTTTTATTGCTTTAACAACAGATGAACTCAAAAGCTACAAATTCAAACTGGATAGTTGTGTGTTGCTGTTCCAAATTTTATAGAGCTTTCGGTGCAGAAATGTAATTATTCAATGTTGATTCCCTATTGTTAGAATAAGGAATAATGACACTTTGTTACACTTAATTATAGCGAAATGACACTTTCATACCCTAACTACTTTTCTCTCTTTTTAGTACCTGATAATTTTTTTTGTGACAACCTACTTCTAAAATGCCTAAAATACCTAACTACCCTTGGTTTAAGAAGCCATAAATTGAATTGGTTCAGTTTTGTTTATCTCTAGTTCAATTTAGTTTATATTTAAGATGCAATTACAATTATGCCCCCAAATCTAAAATTAAATTTTAACCAGTTCTATTTTGATTTCTTAAACCAGGGGTATTTTAGTCATTTTAACATAAGCTGTCATAAAATAATTATCAGGGTATGAAAGTGTCATTTCGTTATAGTTAGGTGTAACAAAGTGTTATTATCCCTTAAAATAATTATCAAATGTATATTATATAAACGCCTAAAATAAGTATCAAATATTGATTCTATCTCTGCTGACTTGTGATGTCTGCTGATAAGCATGAACTTCAAGTTGGGTACCTATTCATGCTTTGTTGATTTTTATCAAATAGACCATTTAATCAAGTGATGAGTATGATGACCTTATGTTTTATTACTTTCCCAAACACCACTGGTAATAAGGTCTTACCCGACTCATTATATTAGTGTTCGTCGGGTACGATGTCAGCATACTCGACGTACATGACTTGCGTTAGGTACACTAGTGACTCTTACCCGACTAAAGCCAATCCACGCCGTGTATGAAAATAATGTACTAGACGTACTTCGATAGATAAGTTGGCTACGCAATTGTCAACAGTCAAAGGACCCCGTCAACATTCAACATGTTTACCATAGCCGATACAATAAAAAATGTCTAATCGGGTATGGTTTTGGGCAACAGTCTTATTGTTGGCCACCAACGCCCATGATATCTGGCCGAGAATATAGCCAACTAAACATTGGCTATGTTAGTCGGCTATGATCGTTTGACCATAACGTTCATAAGTTTAACATCATAGCCAATGTCTAGTCGTTTATGGTTGGACAAAATTTTTATAAAAGAAACCCTCGTTTGGAAGATATTCTCATAAAAAAATTCATTTTATTTGTTTGTTCAACCGTTCCTCCCAATGAATTTCATTTCATTTGGTTCTTCAACCACTACTCTTGACGAACTTTATTTCATTTGGCGGTTCAACTGTTAGTCTCGATATATGGAAGGTATTATATAGTTCATATAGTTTGCCACTGAGAATGCTATAACACTCGGCCGAGATCGGTACTTGAGTCTGTGCACACGTTGTTGAAAAATGCTTTCATAGACTACCGAAAGAATTTTCTTACACTTATTTGTAATGGCATATTGCCGACGTACACAGTGTGAGTCCTTCATGAGGAAGTTGACAACTTGTCTATTTATTCGGATCATAGACAATTATCAAGATAGGACGAGACTTCGAGTAGTTGAAATGTCGATCCTATCGTAGACCTCGTGGATAATTTATTTCGGTGTTCTCATATCTCAATTGAAGAGTAATTGGAGGCGAGAGAAGAAATAGAATACCTATTACACCCTTCTGCAAAAGCAGTGTTGCATACAACGACTAATGCATCTTGCGCAAACCCTGTTTTACAAGGAATCCGACTACAATTGTTTGTCGGTGTTGTTGAACTTAATGTCACATTGGATAATACAAGCGAGACTCCGGGTGTTGCTGCGTCGGGAACACATGAATCGCCATGTATCATTTGTAACCTCTCCACATACCAACTTATGGTACGTGATGGTGGTTCACAAACTGGGTCCACATCTAGACCGGATACTAACACTCAGTCGGACTATTCGACCAGACTAAGTGTACAATTTAGGAATATAGGAATATGGAGCCCGACAGTAGTGGTGATTCACAGGCCACAATTTAGGAATTTTCCTCTTGCCAACTTATTGAAGGTCAACTGGGAGGACCTAAATGAGAAAGAAAGGTAAGTATGGGAAGTAGAGTTTAAGATTTGGCGCATTTTGAATGTAGTAAAATAATTCATTTGAAAGTTTGGCAATGCGATATAAATGAAAATTTTATAGTGGTAACAAATCGTCACTTTTATTTATTGTATAATCTTATATGACATCAATTCATATACTAACTACAGTGAGAGTTGAGAGAGATCTACTTCGACTAGAGAACTAGGTTATGTTACATATGGTCGACTGCCTCTGCTTGTTCTGCCGACTGTCACTTTGAGGACTCAGATCATCTCTTGCTTCACTGTCGCTGGGCACGTCTCGTGTGGAACGCTATCTTTAAATGGTGGGGCGTACAGGTGGCCTTACCGACGTCGGTATCACAGTTTTAGGTAATGTGGGTTATCTGATTCCGTCTAGAACGCATCGACTTCTCTGGATTCCGCTTTTCAGCATCTCGGTCTAACATATCTGGCGGACCAGGAATGCCCTCATATTTGATAATGCCACAACCTCCCCGTCAATCTCTTTCCTCAAGATCAAGCACTCGAGATTATCCATACACCTAGCTTGGTCTTCATTTCCTCTCCATCATGATCCTTCAACGTTTCTGCACTATATCTAAGTCTGTCCCTTTGGGTCTTTTTTTCTTCACTACTCTGGTTTTTAAGGATTTTCTTGTAGTTTAGGTGACACTTTTATTATTATTTTTTTTATAAGCTTAGGAATTTTATTGCACTAACAAAACAATACAATAAAAAAGAGAGAAACCAGACCCTAAGATACTGAGAC
>JAYMTP010005108.1:0-13875 GCA_036897365.1 Geranium brycei
CCCTCAACCTCCAACTCTGTCATCACATTCACATCGCCAAATTAGGGTACTCATTTATTCCAATTTTCTATTGTTTAATTTGTTTTTGGATTGTAGGGTAATTAACACTTGTCCAGTATTTGGGTTGTGCCAAATTGTAATCACATTATCATGCATTGATGGAATTTAATCTTCAATTTTATATGAATCAATACATGTACCTTTTGCGTGTGTGAACTTATGCAATAACTCAAAATAAAAGTTAGTGAGAGTAAAGCTCGACTGATTGACATTGAGCACCTTCTTCAAATTTATTCACCACTATATTCAAAGTATAGCAGGAATTTTCAAATTAACCTCTACTCAGGAAATTTGATGTTGCTAATAGCGTATCACATATATGTGATTTTTGACCTATTAATTTAAGATTTTAAGTAAGTCGGACTTAAACATGATATTTTTAAAGAGGTGTGCGTATAAATGAGTCAAGACTTGTTTATCTTAAAGTTACATTCATAACATGTAATGCTAAAAATTATTATAAAATAAGTTTTTTTTTATCGTCTCTAGGTAATAGAATGAAGATTGTTTTTAACCAAATCCTTGTTTTATTCTCTCTCTCTCACGCCGAGTAACCTCACTCGCAATCTACTCCAAGTCGAGTGCAACTGTACATCGCAACAAATCTAATTGCTCGTCACGGATGTTATGCACATGAAATTATCAAATGTTGGGGAATAGGAATGGACATGAACTAATCCGAACACAAGTAATGGAATTAAGGGTTTTGAATCCTTTGCCTCAATTTTAGATGATTAGCATGTTTGTATGATAAGACACGGGTAAGCACATATCATTTACCTTTATAACAAAAAAGAAAGACAAGATGTTCAAAATTCTATGATATATATGCTGAGAGTAATTACAGGTACATCATTATATTTTTACAATGGCCTTGTATGAAAGACTAGAAATAAGAGATATCAAAAGCTCCTAACATTGAAGTGATTGCCTCTTCCACAAAAACTCCCACTTGTATCAGTGTCAAACTTTTGGGTGCCTGTGAGCCATTATATCAATGAACCAGAGTCCATCTACTAGAATAAAATGATCAAGACAATCCTTGTTATCCGCGGCTGCTATGGTGCTTGAGGCAGCTGACCACTGCTTGGTAGCATCGCCAATATTCTTTACAGAAAAATCTTTTTCCTTCTGCATCACAGCAATTAGCTCTTCAACTCCAGCTCCATCTTTCATCTCAGTAAGGGTAAAGATTAAAGAAATCTTCAAGTGTCATGTTGCTTCACAAACCAGCAATCTCAGTATATGAGTTAGTTATTACCACATAAGCATCTTTAACAGAGGGAGAATGCAGAAAATTAGGATACTAATTAACTCCTCTAAAATTTTGGTAAAAAGTAAAGGGTACACTTGATTTATAACAGATGGAGTATAATTCAAACAAGTAATTTGTTTTTAAACAGATAACTACCAGAAACACTTTGTCATCATTAATTCTTCATATAACTGTTGGATAATGGTGCCAAGAGTTACCAGAACCATTTCATGGGCCATGAACTGATACACATTTACTTTAATCTCTGTTGAGTAGTTAGTAGAAACAAATTCAATGGTTAAAGGGCTTATGTGTGCGACCAGATTTGGAAAAAAAATAAGG
Organism: Geranium brycei; assembly: GCA_036897365.1. Classification (NCBI taxonomy): domain Eukaryota; kingdom Viridiplantae; phylum Streptophyta; class Magnoliopsida; order Geraniales; family Geraniaceae; genus Geranium; species Geranium brycei. Next base: position 1,658 of record JAYMTP010005108.1, read on the forward strand.
TTGCTAAGGGTAATTTCAATTACCATGTACTTCAAAAATGCTCAAATTATTCTGATCACAAGTGTGTGCCATCTCAGTTTGAAATTCAGTCATGTCATGTCTTCTCATTCAACCAAATTGTAATATTTCCCATTCATAAAAAAGTTGTAACAAGTTTTATCATTATACTATATTTTACTAAAAATATGAGTGGTTCATTTATGAGGAGGATTGAAATTTAAAGGTTAAAAGTAATATTGAACTACTAATATTTAATAATTTATGGAAAATGACAATTATTTTCACACGGGATAATTGCATCGGGCTAAATGATAATTTTGCATGTTACCTAAAAACTAATTTGTCTCACTATTAATAACACCTTTGTTCTTTTTTCAATTCTTCGCTGCTCCGAATCATTTTCCATGTTATTTTTTTCTTACGCACCATCATAATTGCAATTTTATGTGTAACATTACAGTATAATCTCATCGATTCAGATAATTTTATAGTGAGCTGGTGAGAATCTTTAATTGATTTGGTGGGTAGGTTGCTTCCTATTCTTGTTGTTTTTATTTTGATTTTGGGACTGAGGCTGAAAAGCAATGATGCAATAGCTCTTCGATACTACCATTGAGTACACAAACTGTCACTTCATCTTAATCCACGTGAGATTCTAAAGAGAAGAGGATGAGGGAGAGAGGCAGGAATGGCAGAGGGAAGGAGGAGGTGAGGAAAAAATGAGCCGGTAACGTGTTTTGAAAATTTAAATGACAATTAAGGGTAACTTAGTTACTTTGAACTAAAAATTAACAACGTTAACTTAGAATTATACATAATGTAATAAAGTGAGTTTAAAATATTATTGTAATTTGTATGGTATCCACTCCACACAAGGTAATATATAACCATACCTTTGTTGGCATAATGTAGTTTTCAAATTCAAAGCACTAACATTTATTAACAAATGGGCAAAAAATTAACCTGAGCCAGGTTGAATTTACAAGAAAAAAAAATTGTGTCTCATCATTTGGACAAACACAATAATCAAGCCTGAAAGCATTTTGACACACAGACAACATGAAACAATTGGATTTAGTGGAAGAAACTAGAATTTCAGAATGCTAGCAAGAATGATGGTCAAGAAGTTCTCCACTGCAACTCTATTTGGATCCGTCCATTCTTGGAGTCTATCAGATGGTACTTCTCGTTTATACGCTTGTTGTTCACAACATCTCCCAGGCTTATGTCGACATACCCGAGATTTTCCTGAAGAAAACGAAAACGATTATGGTCAACTTTCACAACTCATGAATCCCCATCCTCATGGCATAATATAAAGAGGAGATTCTGATACCTTTGTCTGTAGCAATGCCATTCTCGGTGGGGTACTAAGTACTTCCACATGAAGCCTCTCGTTGGTGGGAGGTTCCTCCAGCACAAACTCAAATTCCTGCTCCCATCTTGGATCTCTGTTTTTCTTTATACGCTGCCACACAACACAATGCCATTAACAAACGTATTCGTTGAGTATCCATGAACACACACAAACCTCTTATTAGAGACAGGGAAAAGATCAAAACTGCCCTGTTTACCTTGGTTTTTCTTTCCTCCCCCTTTAAAAGTAAGCGCACAAACGGGTTTGTATGATTTTTTCCTTCTAAATCTTGAGCTTCATGAACAATAGCCACCAGCAAACCACCATCTACAGGTGTTCCTTCAGGAGCTTTTTCCACCGCGTTTGGATCTTCAAACTCAGCAGGTATGTCATCACCCGTGTAAGGTTTGTAGATAACTTCTAGAGCAATCTGTCCACGCGACTTCTCATTTTGAGCATCATTTGGGTCCATGGTTTTTAGGAGATCAAGGGTGTAAACTTTAGGCTCATCAGGTGTGAGATCCTTCAACGCAATATTGTTTATACCCATCTTGTCGTGTTTCCCAACCTAGGAGAGTAAACAATACATAGCTTGAGAAACAAATGTACTCAACCCAGACAAATTTTTTATGTTCATGTTGTGTGTTTGGAGTTTATGTTGATATAACATATGTGAGCTTGTGAAACTATAGATTCAGATGCAACGAGACCAGCCTGATCTAACATATGCAACCTCATGAAACTATAGATTCAAATGCAACAATACAAACCTGTTCCCAGTCATAGACCATGATCTCTAGTATTTGAGTTTCTGGGTCTCTAACAGTCAAAGTGAATTCCTCATTCCATTCAGGATTCAAGTTCTTGTGTTTCACAGTTGTCTTCTTTGAAGGAAGCTTGTCATTGCTGAGCTTTAATTTCACATAAGGATCTGAAGCCCCCAAAAGATCTTTCTTTTTCAGTTTCATTGCTTTAAGAACCTTCACATTGAGGACTCCAACTGGCCTCTTCATGGCTCTACCAGTTCAAAATAATTGGTTAGTCCTAGCAAGAGGCTCAACATGGTTACTTGAAGAAATTGCAAGAATCCTGCACACTTACTGCGTAATATCCATTATTGGAACTTCCAAGGCTTTGGGCCACAAATACATATTTGCAACTTGCTCTTTGATAAGCTCCTGAAGGAAAATAACCCAAACAGACATTAAAACTAAAATTACAGTAAAGATGAACATGAACATGAACATGAACATGAACATGGAAAATGCAGTAGTTATTAAGAAACCCATTAAATTCAATTTCCCCCTTTTCATTTTTCTTTTATCCCATAGTTCTTTTACAAGTAAAAATAAATTTCATAATGAATTCACCACAAACAAAATTGAGTAACTGGGAAGACATGGCTAATGCCAACAGCCCCAAATCAACTCAACTCCAATACCGTGAAGAATTCTAAAATCAAACTATATTACGCTCAACAACTAAAAGCTCTTCCCCTATATATGTAGGTAATATGTTCACATTTTATCAGATACGAGAGTTTATACTTCAACAAGATCCACGGAAAATATATAAGGTAGAAGTATCACCTGAACAAACCTATACAGACCAGGAATGGACATAACATCTGCCCCAAGCAACTTCAGCCCAAAGTCAGCATGTGGCTACAAACCCAGAAAGAGAGAGAGATCAGCTCTTAATTAATATGATAAGCATGCAATGTAGCATATGAGATCTTGCTCCAACTGACAGGCCTAGGACATTCAAACACTGTGATATGGTTACAAAGTTTAAATATTTGTAAATACAACATCTTTTGTCTACTGCTAAGAACAACTTCTTAGAAATATGTTCATGTTATCAAAACCCAACTATGGGTAGAAAACTTAGAAATCTGCATAGAACCATAAGACGATAACTTCAATACTCAGTTTAAAGATTATCGGGTGTAACTAATCACGAAGTTACAAGCACTACACCTACCTTCTCCATTAGAGAGACAAATATTTTTGCAAAACAAGGAAATGTTGGAACCAAGGGTTTCAGGGTGATACGCGGAGAAGCAAACACCTGCAAATCAACCACCTGAAATACAAGGAAAACAATATTGAACGTACCAACAGCCAACTTACTCGACAATATAAATAAATAGAGCACACTTATAAGTTTGAAGTGCGATATACTAAAGTTTACCTCCCTAAAGAATTTTATATACTTTTTTCCATTCTTAACACTCCCTTAGACCTTGACAAAGTTATACCATCGACGACAATCCCAAAATGAATGTCCTTGATGAGTGCCCATTTTCCTTCTTACGATGTTAAGTATGCATGAATTTAATAGTATATTTTCATCAGTTAATTACCATTGTTTAGTGAATTAACACATACTAGTATGATACTTAAGGCTTAATTTCACAAATCCTTAATCTTTGCTAAAAATAGTAAACAACCATGTATGGTTTATGCTCAGTGTCTTAAACCCTGACTAGCCTTTTTTGATGTTCCTCATTAATATTTGGTCAGAATTTTTCAAACAAAAATTCAGGAGGATAACAAGTGACCAGGCCAAATTCAAAGAACAAGACACTCGGTCATGCAATGTTTCCTCAATTTTTTCTTTTCCGTCAAATGGCATACCTGGACTGTGGCTTTTAAACCAAATGCTTTAGCTGCAACAAGGACGTTAGGATTCCCAGCCCACTTCATCGATAATTCCATTATCAACTCCTTCTCATCAGTGAGATAAACCTTCATTCCTGGCATATTACAAAATCAAGAATGAGATTTATGCACACACCACACACAAAAAAGCCTATGGGAAAACTGACTAAAACATCTACAGCATTTCCACTCTATGTACAACCAGAAGCAGCCTTGCAAGTCCACCAAAAATTACTGTGACAGACACAGGAAACAATCTAAACCAAACTCATTTCTAGTTGAACAACAACAAGAAAGACAGTAAATCTCTTAGCTATATTTAAAAATGTTGTAAGATATTTGAACTGATAGCAAACCTACTAACAGTTGTCATATGATCCAGTTTATGTCACTCATATACTAAAGAAGCCAGGGAATCAGGGAAAATATTTCAAAGGAAAACATTCCATGATTGTTCACATATGCATATCATTAAATTAGTTTTTAAGGGACTCAACCAGATAGCCCACCCAAGAATATGTGAGTATGGTATTCAAGCAAGTCATATTGCACACCCAATGAACAAACATAACCAAGGTTCCAACCTAAAGCTATAAGTATGCTCTTAATACATGAAAATATTTGTCCTAGGAATAAAAATTAACTCAAGCTCATATAAACAAGTATCAGTTTCAGTCAAGTAAGGATCATATTCTAAAATCCTAAGGGCTCCAGGGATCATCTCTTCCAGTTCGATACACTGGTTTTGCAATTCAACTTAATTGATCTCCTCTTGACCATAACTCTCAAGAAAGTTTTGATGGAAACAAATCTTAGTTTTATTGCATGAAAAAAATGCATGTATGTCAAATGATGAGAACATATTGCACAAGTCACGCACTAAGGTGCAGATTGAGCTAAGGTGGTGACTATGTCTTAGAATTAGAGGGGAGGGGAGCTCAACCTTGAAAAGTTGGTGGTAAAGTGCCCAAGGAGAGCACTTCAAAATCAACAGAGTCGATTTTGTATTTTGGAATCTGCTCAGCAATAATGGGCTTCGCTATTTCCTTAATAGTCTTGCAAATTCCCTGGATAACATGAACAACCAAAACTCAATAACTAAGCAAAAGGCTTCATCCACAACAAGCACAAACAGACATCAGCAGGAAAGATTCAAGCATGTATAGGCACGCATACCTTGTCTAGATAAGGCCACATATTTTCCACAAGTTTGTTAATCCAGTCAACCTTCAAGAAAAAATATATATAAGCTAGTTTGTTTTCTTGATAAACATTCTGTAATCCCAACACATACACATCTTATTAAGCTAAAATAACCTCAGACAAATAACATACCCTATCAAAGTCTGGATTTTTGACCCAGAGGGGTATCTCTGGAAGCAAACGTTGCAAGGTTTCTGAGTCTTGCTCACCCAAAGGGCGGACTTTAGGATCCTGAGCAAATCAACAACAGTAGCATATGAGTGTGCAATCAAGGGAACTTACAATTACTAATTCCCTCTACATAAATAACAAAACCAGGCCTGTTATGCAGTCCTATAAGATATGCATGCTATGTCAGTAAAGGGAACTCATATAACATGTTAAATTAAAGTGAAAAAAATATAGAGGTGCCAACTGGTACGTAAATCACAATGATAGCATATTAAAGGATAGCTTTCCATAAATCATGAAATTTAGCAAAATGCATTGCAATTAGGAACTGCAGTGAAATCTGTAAACTAGGAATTGACAAGTGAATAGACAGTCAATTGGACCAATTCCACATAGATATTTCTCCATATTGTCCTGAAACGAACCTAGCAGATTCCTGTTGTTTACATATCCAAGATAATCAACAGTACTGAGTGAGAGAGAAACTGACCTCTACATCAGTTGGCATGACGTATATAAAGAGGAAGTAACCGATCACGATCCCAAATGAGGTTCCAAATCCGAAACCAAATAGACCCAATATAGTACTCACAAAACCCATCTCAAATCTCCTCTCAGATTCACCGAAACACCTCTCAGACCCAAAATGAGAAAGAACGAAACTTTCAACAACCCGTCAAGAGAGCAACAAAAGGCAAGGAAACCCAGAAACGAATTCGATCGAACAAATCGAAACCTCCCTCACGATCTCGCAAAAAACCAGACAATCAATCGCATTATTGGGCACAGAAAAACCCAAATGCGCAGGGTAAGATTTGTTTATATTGCGAGCAGATAGGAAAGGAGAGCAATAATAATGGAGCATTTATTCTAGTAGTCAATCATAACGACCAGTCCGACCCACACCCACACCCACACAATAGCAACGCCATTGGAGCTGTGAGCAATTACGCAGAGAGGAATCGGAAATGGCGCGTGAAACGTATCAAGCTCCTGTGGGGTCTTTGATCCGTCATTTATATGTTGAAAACATGATCGATGAAACCAAGAGACAATAGGAGTGTAGAGGGACCGAAGCAGAGAGCATGTTAATGATGATGTTATGGCTCCATTACCAGTACGTAGCAGTTCGAATTCAAATCGCAATTACGTTAAGCGAATTCTGAAATCGAAATTAAAAACTGTCCTCTTAAATGGAAATGACGCGATTGGTTGGGTATAGATATTTCTAATTTTCCGTTTTGTTTTGGGCCCTCACACTCGCACCATATATATATGCCTCTTCTTTTCACGGTTACTTCATTAAAGACACTGCTCTCTGTCGACAGATTATAATAATCAAGAAAAAGGTTAGGTAAGCTCAGTTGATACTTCACATTATTTGATTTAGAGAATGAAGCTTTAATACACTTGAGTATGAACTCTTTTTTATATCATTATATCAAACTACAAAATTGGGTTATATCATATGACATGAACATAGAATAACATATGTACCAAGCATCGATTCTCAAGCGTCAAGTACTAATCAAAACACTTAAACATTGAACTGATGGAGTTTTTGTTTTACATTTTTAAAATTTAATTTATTTCTTAATTTGTAAATAATAAATTACACATCATCGAATATATAAATAAATAAATAATAATATGTATAAAGAAAATTACCGATTACAACAAAAGTAATAAAACCGAAAACCAAGTTAAGTGAATTAAAATAAAAAAGAACAATGACATACAGTTATGAAAAATATAAATATAAAGTAATTTAAAATGTGTGAAAATATATAAATAAATTATAATTTATTTTAAATAACACTTATTTATTATGACAAATTAGAAAAATGAATGATTTCAAAAAAATGAATAAAATTATAATTTGAAATGATTTTGTCATTAAAATTTTTAAAAGTTGTAATAATTGATATTTGGAGTAAATTTTGGCAAATTGAGTCGGGGTTGTGTGGAAATGGAGGATTGACTTTTGATTTTTATTGTGTAATAATTTTTGCAATTTATCAACTTGGTTGCAGCTGCTCAAATTATTTATATGTTACACTTTCTCCACTAATTACCTTTAAGAAGATTTTGTTATATTTTTTTAAAATGACTAAAATATAATATTCACGCTATTGATTTTTTTTTACGAAAACGTCAAGACTTATATTAACAGCGTAAAGCATCAAAGTCTAGCACGCTAGCAAGCATCGGTGGGACAAACCCCTCACCTGATTCAAAACTTGAATTAGCCAGCATATCAACTAGATGATTGGCGAATCGCCTAGAAAACAGAACACTTATAGGACTAGGAAAAAGAGACAACAAGTATAAGAAATCGAAAATAATATTGCCCACTCTCCCGAGGGTTCGGGACATGCTCTAGATGATATTTGAAATCTGCTAACAGTTCGTCTCCACTGAAAAGTTTGACCACCCCAACTTCCTAGCTCAAGATAGCGCTTCTCGAATCGCCACGGCCTCCACCTCTTCCGGTTGGAGAATCCCCGAGAGCTTTTGCATAAAACGCCCACAACACTTCCTACGTTATCCCTGCATATCAGGCCTATGCCCCATCTGCCAGTCCTTTGATTAATGGCACCGTCTACATTAATTTTGAGAGACCCTAGCAAAGGAGCCCTTCATCCCTCTTCAGCAACAACAAGAGGGGTTCTATTCACGCTTGGCCGGGAATTGATAGCTGCTTCGAAAGCCATCTTCGTTGTATGGGCTGATAAAATAACCTGTGCTAAGTTGAACGCAGTCTCTGTCCATACCGATTGGTTTCTGCAATTCTAGAAAGCCTAAAGAAGGTACAAGAAAACCAGGATAGTCTCCTTATCCATTTGTCAAGTGTGCCAGCCCCTCAACCTGGCGATTTCTCCCACTCATCGGAGGATCTGATCTACACCTGAACCTTGCCATATCCGGCGAGAGTGACTGCAAAACAGGAAAAGATGGTCCTTTGATTCTGCAGCCTCCCCACATAGAGGGCACAACCCGTCCACCTGTACTCCTTTGCAAATCAGCCTTGATTTCGTGGGAAACAACCCTGACATGACTTTCTAGAAAAATATTTTAATCTTTTGGGGTATATTCAAACCCTAAATGACCTTCCAATTCATGTCCCTGAGATTCTCCCTCTATAGACCTTGTTGAGTTAAGATATGACGGTAATAGCTTTTCACCGTAAACTCTTCTGAGGTGGCCAATTCCAGAATCAGCCATCATTTGAGGCATAAAGAGAGGGCGTAACTGACTTGATTCGCTCTTGATCCACCGGCGAGAAGAGTCTTCTAATCTTCGGCTCGTCCCAGTCTCTAGAACCTGGAATGAATAGAGCTAAAATATGCTCGCCCGTCAGCTCCGGATTGTTAGTCTGAACACAAGGGTCATTACCTGGCAACCAACGGGTTCCCACGATCGGAAAGTGACCCGGCCCCACACTTCTGCGAGTCCCATTTACTACAACATCCTTGCAACTCCATATACTTCTCCAGACGTAGCTTGGGTTTCTCCCTAGGGTAAATTGGCAGAAACTGGAATTAGGAAAATATCTCGCCTTTAGGATCTTTGCAGGCAAACTATCTGGTCGAGTTATAGTTCTTCAAGCATGCTTTCCCAGAAGGGCTTTATTGAATTCCTGAAAATGTTTGAACCCCATTCCTCCTAGTTGTTTATGTCTGCACATATCCGCCCATCTTCTCCATATGATGCCAGAGCTTCCCGCATTACCACGCCACCAAAACTTGCCCAGAAGCATGCCGATCTCCTCAAATAAATTGTTCGGGAACAAAAATAGTTGCATAACATAATTAGGAATGGACTGAAGGACTGCCTTTATCAGAACTTTTTTGCCTACCATAGACAGAAATCTCGCACTCCAATTCAAAATTTTCTTTAGAATTCGGTCTTTGATGAAAACTAGAGCCCCGACTTTGCTCCTCCCTATCATGTTAGGCAAACCTAGATAGGTGGCGGCTCCCTCATCCTTCCTATATCCCAAGAGCTGGCATATCCCCATCTTAGCATCCAATCTCGTGTTTGAGGAGAAGAAAATGGAGAATTTATCTGTATTCACCAAATGACCTGAAGCTCGCTCGTATTTCAAGAGGATGGACTTTAGCTGAGTTGCTTCAAAACATGTCACCTTGCAATAGAGATAGCAATCATCTGCGAAGAGCAGATGAGTCACCTCCGGCGTCGTTCGGGCCACTTTGATTCCGCGAATTAACCCCTGTCCTGCACTTCTACTAAGCAGGAGAGACATCCCTTCTGCACAGATTAAAAACATGTAGGGTGACTCAATAGATGTATGCTATAAGATACGACTGTAACCCTTATACAATAGTTGTGTATTTTGATAATGTGTATTTATATAAGATAGATCATCAATAAACATCAACACTTTAACACGCATTCATATAATCTTAACAATTGATTCTCCTTCATCTTGAGTTTCGGTCATAAATTAGTCCAACCAGTCGTGGTCCACATCCCCTCTACAGCGGCTATCCACCTTCAAAAACCTTCTACCATCTTCCTTGCCACACGTCTACGCATTTCCAACCAACATCTTTATATACTTACATTCATCTTAACTCCTTCTCCTCTACCGCCTCGAACTTGCTCCAAAACACGATTTAAATCTCTCGTTGTCCAAGAAACTTCGTGATTTGATTACTGACCACAACAATGACCTTCAATTTGGCTTCTTATTTTGGGCTTGACTCTCTCTGCATTTTGGAGAACTGTGTTATCGACATTTTAACCCATTTGTCAGCATTCGAATGGAAAACAGTTAGAACTTTCTTAAAAACTTATAGGTAGAAAATTCTAAAAAAAATACTTTAATTATTATAATTAATGGTCAATTCTAGGGTTGTTCAAAGGCGAGTCAATCACCTAAATAGGTAAAATTTGACCCACCCATATGGATGCGGCTTGGGCCATGCCCGGTTTGTTACCTTCCAAATTGATACATGTCTGGTATTATATAGATTGTATGGGTTTGTGGGCGGGTCGGGTAACAACCCGCATGACCCGAAAAGCCCAAATAGTAGGAAGTTAACCTAATAGCAAAATATAAACCTGTTTCATTTTAATTAATTTTGAAGTACATAACAACAAAATAAAAAGTCAACTAAATCTCAACGCTAGAGACCATTTTCTAAACACTTGAAAATATAGTTTTTTAGAAGTGTACAAAGAAGAACAATATGAAACTGTTCAACTATTCAAAAACAAAATCCAGCCGCTGTAACAATCTTCAAAATTCAGCAACAATCTTCAAGATGAAACCAACATCAACGATTAGCAATCCAACACTTGAAACCATTAGTAACTTCAATGAGTTGGCATATTTGCAATTTATGTAAATTATTATACAATAACTTCTCTAGCCCAACGTGAAGATTTCACACAACTTTATTCCTTCATTAACGATATCGGTAAATATGTTCTCGTACTCATGAACCCGCTCCATTACGGGGTTAGAATTGTCCATCTTGAAGGCTAACCATTTACCAACTATGGAATTTTTTTATACCATCCTTAGTGTTGTACGTCTTCTCTAATGCCTCCCATATTAATTAAGATGATTTATGTACCATAAATAAATTAAATAATACATATTGGTCATTTGATTTAAAAAATGGTACCTAGTATTTTTGTTGTCTTTTTTTATTCTTTTTTCAAATCTTCATAAATTTTCTCAGAATTATATAAGCTGTGGGAATTTGATCGACAACAACATGTAACACTAACATGTGCATAAGAATCATTGAACATAACATTTATTTCTCAAAGAACACCTAAAATTTCTAGGACCAACTAGTATAATTCGTATTGTTGTGTGGTTTTAGTTGGAATAAAACATCAATCATGTTTGAAGCAGAGATAACAGCCATCTAATTATGTAGTTATCGATATTCATAATTACTTTTAAATTGCAAAACCCTAATTTGTCGACAAGTGCTTAAGCATAAAGATGATAAACTGCTGAAGTGTAAAAGATGTTGAACATATTAAAAATGGAACCGTGTCACGATAAGAATGTGACCACTGACTTGAAAATAGTTAGTCTGGTGAAACCGTGGTAGCGATCGTCGTCTGGTTGCCCCCAAGTTTAATACAATATTCCTTCTATAATGTGTCTACTCACACAACAAAAGCTGAAACTTGCAAAAGTGGAACCCAAGAAAATAATACGAGAACTCATCTAGAACTGACTCACCGATCATAGGAACAACATTGTTAGAGTAGGCCCATGGTTAAGCCTATGTGTTTATGGCATGTTTAGTAAAATATGACGGCTAGGGTTTTATATATGTTAATCTAGGATTTCATGTGTGTTAGAACTTTGTCTCTATAAATAGAGAGGTATGCTATGTATTTTCAAATCAACGATTCAATCAATAAACACTTTTATGGTATCAGAGCGTCTCTAAATTTTTTCGATCTTTGGTTCAATTTTTGTTTGAGGGTGGTGTTGCCCACTCGTTAATTATGATTTAATGGATGGGCAAGACATTATACTTTCTGTTGTTACGGTTAGTGTTGGCTGTATTTTTTAGTACGAAGAAAGATGTCGGTCTACATGTTCCAACTTCTAGTAAGACATCATTCGGCATATTCTGTCGGTTTAAGTTTTCGGCAAGTTTCTGTTTTTCAAGTTTCCATGTTTCAATCTTCTGTCTTTTATTGAATATCTTCGGAAGTTGACTACTTCACTATATTCTCGATCTATATGAGTTAGGAAACTCAATGTACTTCTAGATACGTCTAGATTCGTTTTTGCATGGCAAGAGACCTCTCGAAGGAAAAAG
>JAYMTP010005109.1:0-13874 GCA_036897365.1 Geranium brycei
CGCCCACTTGTCCAGCGGACAACACTCTTCATGGGCCGGGAATGGACATGAAAATAGTCAACCCGCTAAGTCCGGGTTAGACCCAAAAATAAGTCATGGACTGTCCAACCCGGCCCATGATCACCCCTAGTGCCAAGAGAGGGAGAGAAGCCTGTTATGTAAGTTGTTGTACGGGAAAAGAATGTGATGTAAGCTTTATTTTTTTGTGAAATTAATAATTATGATTTTTATAAAAGATTATAAAATAATAAAATTTAACTCAAAATTTACAATTAAAAGATAAAATAGAAAAATTATATAAAAATGTTCTTATATTTTTTTAAGAACATATTTTTCACATGAAAAATAATGTTTACACATCTTAGTAAAAATGTAATAGTATAAAACACAAAATTTTCATTTTTCTAAGTATAAACGAGTCTAATTTGTTGGGGTATATTACAACATGAAACAATATTAAGTATCTAAGAGGAATAAAGTATAAAAACATAGAATTTACATGGTTCGACAATTTGCCTATATCTATAGGTCGTACTATGCAACAATTTGTGTCTCTGCCATGTTTATAGACCATAATCAACAGTTCCCTTTTTAAGTACATTATAATGTTTTTTACAGCTTGCATATGTATCTTTCCAGGTTGTTTTATATTTCTGCAAATAAGACTCACTTCGATATCATGAATTTGTTAAAATTTCACATCATATTACTCAAATAGGAAAAGAGTGTTATTTAAGCACCAAACCAATCCAGCATCCAAGGAAGGAGCATTGGGCTTTTGTTGTTCATCTGTTTCTTTTCTTTACTGTTTTCTTCTTTTCACTTTCTTATCAGAAATATACAGTGCCACTGATACCTTCCTATGCCATTTTTAAACTCATAAATTAAGCTCTGATTCCAACTCAACATCCTAACTAAGACTATGTATTCCTCGCTCGTTTCTCTTATTCACTCGACTCTCAAAGATAGAACTATTGCATGAGCAGACTCGTCGACTTGACCTATCTTTATCATAATTTTGAATTCAAGATCTCACTTATACAGAATCGAGCTCCTTACTACTTGATCAAACTTGTTACGTGAGTGAGCATGCACTTTACGAGGGGCCATGTCGCTATGTGTAGCTATTATATCTTATCCATATAGCTGATGGCTTTATCTTTGCTTAAAACCCTCCTCGCAAGCAAAGAACATCTTCACTCACCCTTTATTCTCTCAAATCATCACTTCATCATTATATAAACCTCACGACCCGTGACCAAAACCTCACAACACTCTCACTCACTCACTCACTCACTCACTCACTCACTCACTCACTGCTCTTGCCTTTTTAAATCCAAAAACAATGGCAAGCACTACACTTCCTCATGCACCAGACACTGCCACACACACCCATCATCTAGGCAGTGCCACTTACCCTCAGACTGTAGGTGGCAACACTCACCTTGCTCCTAAGATGCATGAACTGATCAAGAGTGACCGCAGGATGTTCTCTGCATCCGATGACTCTGCAATGATGAAGCAAATCAATGCCACTCATGCTCCTGACGGCCGCGAGGTTGATGTCAAGCCTATCCTCCAAATCATCCAGGACATCTTGCGCCATGCCACTCCCCACATCAATGCTGTTCTCCATGTATGTCTCTGAATCTCCTCACTTTCTTTCCTATAACAATTTGATATTGATTTGCTGTGTTTTTCACATAGGGAGCTGCGCACGGACAAATGGAAGCCTTGGAGTTCGAGGCAAGCTCAGCTGGCTTCGATGTCATGCTCGAAGCACTGTCCTACATAATCAACAAAATTGCTTGCGAGGTAATTTGGATACTGTTAGTCTACTCTTTTTTCAGTTTAAGTAAAACTAACCTCATTTTTCACAAAAGAAAGACTGTTAACATTTGTACCTGTTTTTGCAGATATCATGCAAGTGTTCGGGTGGAGCTGACGCGCACACAACTACCATGGTGCTATTCAACACCCTTTCGAGCTACTCTTGGGATGCAAAAGTGGTGATAGCCTTGGCAGCTTTTGCTGTGAACTACGGGCACTTCTGGTTGGTTACTCTGCTCTGCACTGAGAACCCACTTGCCAAGTCAATAGCTCTGCTGAAACAACTTCCAGAGCTCATAGAGCATTCCAACTCGCTCAAGCCCCAATTCGATGCGCTCAACAAGCTCATAAAAGCAATACTGAATGTCACCAAGTGCATTGTTCAATTCAAGGACCTTCCATCTCAGTACATTTCACACGAATCGTCTCCCTTGTTGATTGCCATGGCTCATATGCCCACAGCTGCCTACTGGACCATCCGGAGCATTGTGGCTTGTGCCTCACAGATTTCAAACCTTATAGGCTTGAGAAACGAGTAAGCAAAGTCCCCGAATCCTGTCAAGGGTTCAAGATTCATTTCATTGCTTATAGCACATTTTAACAAGTGCATGTGTTGAATGAACTGTTTCAGATACATTGCATCGACTACAGAGGCATGGGAGCTTTCAAGCTTGGCTCATAAGGTGGAAAGCATATATGATCACCTTACCAAGCAGCTCATGCTTTGCAGCCAACATATAGACGAGAAGAGACACATCGAAGCCTATCATATTCTTGTGCGCCTCTTTGAGACAATGCACATGGACAACATGAAGATCCTCAAGGCATTGCTATGCCCCAAGGATGATCTGCAAGCACTTGTTGAGGGTTCCACCAAGACAAGGGTTAGTGCTCAAAATCCTTACCATCTATGCTTGTATGTTGCATATTGTTATAACACTAGAATTTAAGTCAATTACGTCCACTGGCAGATGAGTGTAATTCTTATTGAGAGAGTTCAGAATACACTCACCAAGTCTTTCGGATGGGCACATAAGAAGTATTTACAGTACTACAATCAGACCCTAATGAGAATATAGAAACAAGAAACTCAAACCCTATAGACGGCCCAATTTATCATCAACGATGAGCTCAGGGGTCACTGCGCACGTAGGTTCAGTCTTGATTCAATGCATACTCCAATACATACTACTAACTTGAACTCAAAACAAGTTGACTTGTCATGGCACTCGTTAACAGCATAGCATTGAAGTCCTGAGGAGGAAGACGGTGCTGCTGCTCATATCAGACCTCGACCTCCCCCACGAAGAGATTATGATTCTTGACCTTATGCACAAAGAAACACGAGCAAGGCCAGAGATCGAGTATGAAGTGGTGTGGATTCCCATTGTGGAAAACCCTCATCATGAGGCCAACCAGCACAAGTTTCAGGAACTCCAATCCACCATGCCATGGTACACAGTGCACCATCCTTCACAGGTAGACCCGGCAGTTAAAAAGTACATCAAGGAGATGTGGCACTTCTCAAAGAAGGCCATCCTCGTGGCCTTGAGCCCACAAGGAAAGGTAGAGTCCTACAATGCCTTCCACATGCTGTGGATTTGGGGAAACCTCGCTTTCCCTTTCAGCAACGAGAGGGAGGAGTTGCTGTGGAAGTCAGAAAGCTGGAGACTCGAACTCATCGTTGATGGCATTGATCCCAACATTCTTGACTGGGTATATACATTGATCTTTAGTCCTCACATACACAACATAAATGATAAACTCATGATAAACTGATTTCTAATATGTTTATCAGGCGACAGAAGGGAAATATACGTGCTTGTATGGAGGAGAAGACATAGAATGGATCAGAAAATTCACATCCACAGCAAAAGCGGTGGCCAAGACTGCAGGAATCACCTTAGAAATGGTGTACGTAGGGAAGAGCAATGCAAAGGAGAGGGTGAGGAAGAACATAGCGACGATCACATCAGAAAACTTGAGTCACTACTGGCCAGACCTCACATCAATCTGGTTCTTTTGGGCGAGGCTGGAGAGCATGCTCTACTCAAAACTGCAGCACGGGAAGTCAGTTGAGCAGGATCGCATAATGCAAGAAGTGATGACAACGCTAAGCTTTGATGGGAGCGATGTAGGATGGGCCATAATATGTAGAGGGTCAGCTGAGATAGCGAGGGGGAAGGCAGAGAGCGTGCTGACGAGTCTGCTTAAGTTCAGCCATTGGGAGGACGAGTCTAGGAGGATAGGGTTTGTGCCTGCCTTGATCGATCACCTGCAGCTGCTCCACACCCCGCAGCATTGCAACCGCCTCATCCTTCCTGGGATCAATGGAAACATCCCGGAGAGTGTCGCCTGTGCAGAGTGTGGCAGCACCATGGAGAAGTACCTCATGTACCGCTGCTGCACTGAGTAAGCAACCATTGTTGTCCTGTCCTGTCCTGTCCTAGCTAGCTCCATTTATGGTATCGTTTTCGAGTTGTCCTAGGAACATGTCTGTTTGGAGAGATTCAGGGATGTTGGTTTCTTTGTTAGTATGTTTGTGTGAAATCTCTAGACTTGTCTGTGGCCACCATGTTGGTTTAGGCCTATTGATTGAGTTGAGTGTGCTGCTGCTGTAAGAACTTGGTTCAGCAACTTCAGATTGTTGTTATTTTGTGATGATCCATTATTTAGAACTTGTAGCAAGAATGACCAAGAAGAGCAGCTCCTAGTTGTTATCGTATATGCAGAGAATGAAACCTATTTGTCACACCAAAGTCTTTTGCATGGATGAGTTGATAAAGAAAATAACATAGGATATAGAATCATAGGAGGATTGAAGTCAAGTCAAATATGGGTCAATGGCCGGCTCAGGAGACAATTGCTAGTGAGAAAGTGGGGCCTGTGATTGGATGGGAAATAGACAAAATGTCCAACAATACGGCACCACACAACCTTCAGTGTTTTTAGCCCCCTCAATACTGCAACCTTTGTTCCACTCAAGTCTACAATTGGGTTGCGATCAACCAATTTCTTGTTTGGTAACCCTGTAGTTCCACAAAATTACATCCAAAACCATAAAATTGCAAGCCATTACTTGTTTCCCTCGTCATCGTTTGTAATTTGGATGACAAAATATCTCAAATCTGACAGAAATTTGATGTCCCAGTAAATCGAACATGTAAATTAAAGATTTTTTAAAATTAAATTGAGTAAAATATAAAATCTTCATTTGGAATTGGGATCAGGCAAGAAAACTCACCAATCTTGTGTAAGACGTATTAAAAATATTGATGTGATAATATAATTACATACTTTTATATACGTTTGTTTTAAAATAATATTTTAAACGCATTATGGTCAAGTTTTAAAAGGTTGTATCTTGGAGTCGAGATAAAATCAAAAATATTTTAAGTTCACGATAGATTTGGAATATATAATGAAAAGACGTCGTAAACACATCATATTGTCATTTCTAATTAGTATAACCAAATAGTGAGTTGATAACAAGTGTCTCTTATGTAATGGTTAACAGTTAACACAAGTGTATTAAATTGAGTTATTACTCAAATTGTGTGGTGATTATAAACTGAATTAGTTTGAGTAGCAATGATTTGTTGAGCTGGTCGGGTCAACGGAAACCACTGAGATCTGATCCAACGGCCTATACTTGCCGAAGCACTCCCCCAATAGAACTTGACCGGCTGGTCATCAACGTTGATTAGTAGACTTGTAACGTTGACAAACATTAACAATTCAATTATAAACTCTTCAATTTGTACAAAATCAAACATTAGGCCCACTGCTTTCGTCATTTTCCGTGTGGAGAAAATTCCTGAAAATAATCAAGTTGTAATAATATATAAGAAAAATTGTAAAATGTAGCGTGAACTATTCAAATTTTATAAAAATTGAATGTAAATTCTTTTGGTTTTACAAAAAATAATTGTGGACTTAGCATTTTCTTGCAAAATGTATGAATTTGTCAAAAAAATGACAAAAATAATCTTGAAATTAAAATAAATGTAAAATTTTAAATAATTTTTTTCCCTAACTTTTCTCTTCTACAACTACCGAGTTGGTTTGACTATTCATTTTCACCGTTGTGTTATCTAGCCATGGGCCGGTGATATTCTATTGAAGAAGAGGAAAATTGATGCGTTCAAGTCGAAAAACAAATTAATTCTAAGGGTATGTTTGTCAATTTTAGATAAAATTGCACATTTTGCAAAAAAAACAGTAAGTTTACGGCTAGTAAGAAAGTTCAAAACCACTTTTTACAAGAACTAAATAATTCACAGCTACCTTTTGCAATTATTCATATTATATACGAATGCACTCCAATACAAATCAGGTTGAACGTCCAAGCCGTCCGAACCAATTCCAAGCGTTAGATCGGTGTAAATCTGTGCGCGCGTTGTCCCAGCGCGCGACATGTGGCGAAAAAGTTGATCCGCGGTGTTTTTCCAAGTCTCAAACATTCCACCATTTAGCACAAACATTCTACCAGTTCGGACAGTTTGGACACTCACCCTTGTTTGTACCTGATTTCTCCTCCTATTATATATTATTCAAGAAAATAAAATTATTAAATCCTAGTGGACAAACCAGCATGAAATGGGCCCCACAACAACGATCTACGACCAATTTTTTCCACACGACGAGTCTTATATAGAATACACACTCGGTCAGGCAAAGCCAGCTTAAAGATAACAATAGCGTTGACCCTCCAAGTCGTCGCCGGAGCCACCCACCAATGGCTCTCTCCTCCGGCCACCACCACCTCTCTCTCCTCACCCTCCTCTCCCTCCTCCTCCTCTCCGCCGCCAGATTGAATCTCGACCCTTCAGACCGCAAAGCCTTCTCAATCATCCTCAACGACTTTGGCCTCCCCAACGGTCAACAACACGACCCCTGCAACTCCCCCGGAGTGTACTGCGAGCGTCGCCTGTCGAACAGCACCAACGCTTACGTGCTGAGGATCACCCGGCTCGTGCTTGAATCGCAGCGGCTTGACGGGTTCTTGTCGCCTGCCATCGGTGGGCTGTCTGAGCTCAGAGAGCTCTCTCTGCCCAACAACCTTATCGCTGACCGGATACCGTCTCAGCTGGCTTACTGCCGGAAGCTGGAAATTCTTGATCTCCGTAACAACAGGTTCACCGGAGAGATCCCATTTCAGGTGTCGTCGCTGGTGCGCCTCAGAGTCATTGATCTCTCGTCGAATCAGTTCTCGGGAAAGTTGACTTTCTTGAAGCATTTTCCCAATCTGGAGAATCTTCAGCTATCTGACAACTTCTTCTCCGGGGCGATTCCCCAATCCGTTCGCTCCTTCCGCAATCTCCAGGTGTTCAACGTCTCCGGCAATGATTTTTTGGACACCTCGGTGCCTCTGATGAGCAGGGTCAAATTCTCAGCAACCCATCTCCCGAAAAGGTATATTTTTGCTGAGACTAACTCAACAAGGGCCAATTCTTCTTCAGGATCGGCTTTTGCTCCGGCCCCGGGTCCTTCTGCTGCACGGCACCATATGAAGCCTACCGCAAAGAAGCTAGCCGGGTGGCTAGCCGGGTTCCTGGCCGGGGGCGTGGCGGGTAGCATTTCTGGGCTCGTCTTCTCTATCATGTTTAAAATGATCTTGGCTGCCATAAAGGGCGGAGGGAAGGACCAAGGCCCTGCGATTTACAGCCCGCTGATCAAAAAAGCAGAGGACTTGGCTTTCTTGGAGAAAGAAGACGGGATGGCCTCGCTGGAAATGATAGGGAGAGGCGGGGGCGGGGAAGTGTTCAGGGCCGAGTTGCCTGGAAGCGACGGCAAGATCATCGCCATCAAGAAGATCTCCCAGCCGTCGAAAGATGGAGCTGAGCTTACTGATGAAGACACCAAGAATCTGAACAAGAAGATGCGCCAGATCAAGTCTGAGATACAGACAGTGGGGCAGATTCGCCACCGTAATCTCCTTCCTCTGTTGGCTCATGTCGCCCGACCTGACTGCCATTACCTTGTCTACGAGTTCATGAAGAACGGGAGCTTGCAAGATATGTTGAACCAGGTCTCGGCAGGGCAGAGAGACTTGGACTGGTTGGCTCGGCACAGGATTGCAGTGGGAGTAGCTGCAGGGCTCGAGTATCTTCACATGAACCACAGCCCTCGTATCATTCACAGAGACCTCAAGCCCGCCAATGTCCTTCTAGACGATGACATGGAAGCTCGGATCGCAGATTTCGGGCTTGCTAAAGCAATGCCAGATGCTCAGACGCATATCACAACTTCCAATGTTGCGGGAACCGTGGGTTACATAGCGCCTGAGTATCACCAGACGTTGAAGTTCACGGACAAGTGTGATATCTATAGTTTTGGGGTTCTGCTTGGAGTTCTGGTTATGGGGAAGCTTCCGTCTGACGACTTTTTTCAGCACACGACTGAAATGAGTCTGATCAAATGGATGAGGAATGTGATGACCTCGGAAAATCCATATCAGGCCATTGACCCGAAGCTTGCTGGAAATGGGTTTGAGGAGCAGATGCTCCTTGTTCTGAAGATAGCATGCTTTTGCACACTCGAGGATCCGAAGCAGAGGCCTAATAGTAAGGATGTCAGGTGTATGTTGACTCAGATTGTTAATTAAATCTGTGCAATAATATTCTAGTCTGTGAAAGAATAACACCTCTAGAGGTGAATGTGTATCTAGCATTTAGTTGTTTAAAGGTTAATCAAGGTATCTAATTTGTGTTTAATACTTGTACTGTAAGCCAGATTCTCAATCACAAAGTCAGATTGTCTCTGTGAATTTAACAGTCAAGTACGACATGAATGATTATTATCCAGATTGATAGGGTATGGGTCTATGGCTGTAAACTTCAAGAGAGGAGATTAAATTTACATACTGTTTACAGAAGGAACTAATTCACTGTGTTATGGCACGCAATGGAGAGCTGTGAATCTTGATACAGTGTTGTTTCCAGATAGAACTCAAATGCTTCACTTGGTAGCATAAAGACAAATCATGTTATATGCCATGATTTTGACACTTAACATGTATCTGACTTGATTTCGTTCTTTCTTGTCTAACTCCCTGAAAGAAGAGGAAACTGAGTGAGTACAGCAAACATTTAGTCACAGATTTGAATCTGTTATGATAAATAATTTAGTATTCTTCACAGTAACATTCTAAGTATACTTCTTTTATTTTTTATAAAAGATAGGATGGTCGCCCAAGATGATCTTACTTGGTTAGCTGATACGAACACAGAATACCTGCAGATACAAAAAGAAAGTTGTTCTAAATCTGTTTGTTAATGTGTCCTATGAAGTAGTAATCTCACTGAAATAAACATGTACTCGATGAAGAATAAAGGTTGATGTAGTATGATTAATGAAGGAAAATTCTAAATGAGCCATGCTTGACAACTAGAGCAGTTCTCTTCAATTGATGTCCCTTGCATTTCAAAGAAGCTTTCTCATCAGGACTGTCCTTAGATGTAGATGGCTATAAGGATTAAGAGTGCATCCAACTCTCCTACAAAGGAACCTCTACCGCTTACCTAGTCTCTTCATCGCGATTTCGTCCAACTCTTAGCTTAACGAAGATAAGTTTACTCATGCAAATATATCAGCTTGCTTCACATTTGCTGTCTTTCTCACTTAAAAAGGGTTTTCTTAGTTGCATTTCTAAGAGAAGGGTTAGCTCCTACATCAAACGACAGCTATATCAGTTTGTGCTTCTGGGGCACATGGTCGCAATCAAATCCACGAATCAAACTGTTTCTTTACTAGTTATTTTGGAGGGGTAATCAGTACAATTTACATGGGTCATAACAAGAAAAATGGAAGCATGTGTATGTGTACCACAATGGTGTAAGAAGAAATTTACTGGAAAACAGTCCAGCGACCACATTGGAAGAATTGGCAAGAGCATGTAATTCAAAAGAAACTAACTTTACTTAAGTTACGCATACATCAAACAAAACATTGAACAACTGAACCAGTTAACTCGCAATTTGTTTGCGAATTTAAACACCAAGCATTACTAACTACCTCTACTTGAGCAATTGTAGCAGCATGCTGAATAGCATCCACATCAACATTAAGGGTTTCAAAAGAAGGTTGTAAGAAATAATGACATATAGCCGATGACAGTTCTATCCGAAAGGAAAAGAGAAGAAAAGGAAGTAACCATTGATAAAGACTCAAATTAGCTCACGACTCGACCGAGCATTTGCATTGGCTGCAAGCAGTCTTCCATTATTCATTAACCCAACAAGCTACAAACTCAATCCAACAGACTTCAAAAAGTAGTCCAACTGAAAGTTAATTTAGGATCCCAAAACTAGGTCAACACTTCTTGCATGTGGCAACCACAAATCATACACACCAAACCCACAAAAAATAACATTCAAGAAAAAGCATTGCTTACAGAGAGCACATCCACCAAAATTAACAATTCCCATTTCCCAGAAAATCAAATACCTAGAGCATAAACATATAAATAAAGCCTGTAAATCGTTCAGCCAAATGGAATAACAAAAACGATGATCAAAAGTAGGGAATTACAGAGTAGCTACCTCGAAGATGTCCGAAGCATCATTAGGTCCATTTCTTTCAGGCTCTGAAAATCAGAAAACTAATGAAGAGAGAAATAAAACAGAAATGGAGGCGAAGCAGGAGAGGGACAGTCCTCCATATAAAGAATTTTAATCAATAACATGTAATTCCAAGAACACGGCCCCTATGGCTAAGTGGTAGAGTACCATTCTTGGAAACTGGAGGTCTGTAGTTCGATCCTGCATGGGAGCCCTTTCTTCTCTTTTCTATTTTCCATATAATTAAAAGTCAACCTTTCTTTTCAAATTATTATTTTTCTGGTAAGGTACATATAGGGCGCGAACGAATTTGTGTGACTAAATTCATGCTCGGCTCGATTTAGTTCAGTTAAATTAAATTTCAGACTGGTCTGACTTTATTCGGTTCGTTTAATTTTATTAAAATTTTAAAAATATAATTAATTAAATATCAAACCAGCCGGCTCGAGAACGTATCAAACTTTAAAATCTTAGGTTTGAGTTGTGCTTGTTTATTAAACGAGCTCAATATCGAGTTCGAATTCGACTCGAACTTGATTATGATGAACCCGAACCAAATATTTAACGAGTCGAACTCAAGCAGCTCTCGTTGAAAACTCGACTAGTTACATCCCTATATACATAGATTCCCCAACCCACGATTCGTTGCCTCAACGGTCACTCATCTTCCCGCTTCCCAACAACAACCATCATCTCCGTCCTCGGAACCTCCGAACTCATCATCATGTCCTTGTTCTTCAGGCCGTCGCAGGTGCGACCTCCCAGGAGCCGGTCCACGTCGTGGCTCAAGAAACTCGACCCGACATAGCCGGTCACCTTTTGGTCATCACCCAACACATTGCACAGGGCCTCCAGGTACGAAGCCGGTAGCCTCCCGGTCTCGCCGCCCTGCCACGCATAGTAGAAGCCACGACCCAGCAATCTGCAATGAC
Source organism: Geranium brycei (assembly GCA_036897365.1). Taxonomy (NCBI): domain Eukaryota; kingdom Viridiplantae; phylum Streptophyta; class Magnoliopsida; order Geraniales; family Geraniaceae; genus Geranium; species Geranium brycei. Next base: position 11,324 of record JAYMTP010005109.1, read on the forward strand.
TGTCCCTGGCGTTCTGAATGTAAAGAGCCCTCTGGTCGCCTTCTGGCACCGACGAGTGCCCGTAGAGCTGAATTCTGAAGCACTCCTCGTGGGTCAATAGTCCCGGAACTGGGCTCGACGTAGAATTGATCGTAAGAGACGCGAAAGCGATGGTGATCACCAGAATCGTTGAAGAATAGGAACCCATGTTTTTAAATTTTCTTGTGTTTTGTTTGCTCACGGTTAGAAATTAAGAGAACATTTTGGATTCTATGTATAGGTGGGAATGTTTTATTTTGGATTCACAAGAAAAAGAAAGATTTGTACCAAATAAAGATTCGTGCCTAGGAAAGGAGAGGTGTATAGTATGGCATGTGTTTATTTGTCCCAATTCTGGCCTTGCTGCCAACACAGGACCGTGTAGTTAATTGTGCATTACCTTAACTAGGTGTAGGAACGCACGATGCGTCGTACTATTTATAATATTTTATAAAATAATTAAAATTCATTTATAAATCTTAAAAAGATCACATGAAACAACAAAAGCCACAAATAAAAAATCATAGTCGTTCTCATATTCTTTTTGAGGAACGAAACAAATCAAACGTAAAACAAAGAAGCATTAGAATTAACTTTTGTTGAAGAGAAGTCGAACAAAGATTCATAAACAGAAAACATGAACCGAAAAACATGAATTGGAAAAGGTCACCTGGAGAGAAAATACAGTTTTGGACATTGGTCAAAGATCATGACATGGAGAGTGTCGTGTTGATGAACCTCCATTATTTCCTCCCTGAAAATCAACATAACGGGTTAGATCGTATAACTAGATCCTAGTGACCCATATGCCTCGATCCACTAGCAGGTCGGCTCGATGAGATCCGTGCAAACCCATGCTCTGATAGCAATTATTGGGGAGAACCATTATACTTGCTGAGAATAGATGGTGTTTCGTGACGGAGAAGGCGGCAGCGGTGCTGAAGAGATGGACAAGGACTTGCTGAATAGAAAGAGATAGGACAATTTGATACTTCTTTACATTACAACTAATGGTGTTAGTAACAAAGTAAAAATATGAATGTTGGGTGAACTGGTAAGTTAAAAAAATGTTTGTTACGCCCAAAACATATAAACAACCTAAAATGACGTAATAACAAGTGGTTTATGATTTTTAATTTTTTCAAATTATAATGAGTGATCAATCTATAAAATCCAAATTACACCATGTATAGACTCCTGATTATCCTAATTTAAATACAAATTCTAGTAATCAAACTAAATATCGAGAAAGTGTCATTTACATCCTTTTTAACTAGATCCTGTTTACGCATATAATCCATAAACTAAAAAGTTATTTTCTAAAACTCCTTGTGTATTTTGATATTACACTTACCTCAACACCGTTAATTTTAAAGTGAAAAGACGACGTTAACCTTATTGTTTTATCAAATTTTTATGGGATAATTAGATCAAGGTACACCTAACCAAATACGTTTTGCACATGAATTCATCAACATTATTTTTATTTTACAAACTCGCCTTAAATTCATATTTTTGCACCGTCCTAAGCAAATCAGGTTTCGTCTCTGACCAGCTTATACGATAACAGATTCGACGGAAAGAAGTTGTATTATGAGCAAGAATATGAAGTTGTGGTGACTGGCAAGAAAAAAAATTAGCATAATGTGTAAAACATGTTTGGTTGGGTGTACCTAACTACAGTTATTTTCAAATTTAAATATTTAACGTATTGTTGCTTGTAGAGTGAAAAGACGATAGGACCTTCTTCTCCCGCTTTCATTTGTTAACCGGGAGAGGGATCTCGATATTCCATAATGTTGTTGGGCCGATCTTCAACAATGCAGGAGCTCGCCGTTGGAGCCGGTTGGGCTGGCGTAGGGTAGAGGATTAGTTGCTTCGCCGCAATGCCTCGATCGTGTTTGGGAGGGAGATCGAAGTAGATTGAGAGAGATTGGGTTACGAGAAAATGAGGAAGGGATGGGTTGTATGGTTTCTAGTGTGTGTATTTTATAGATATGAGTGGGAGGGTACATGGATAACACAAATGAAAGATTTCAATGTCACACATAAAAAAAATTCATCTTGGAGCCACTTAACTATACACTTGAAATTTGTGTAGGATAGTTGCTATAGAACCAAAATATATTACCAAATATACAAAACCCATATCTCAAAATCAACAAATGAATGAAACCCATATAAGAAAAACCACAAAATTAGATCTCGTAGTCGAAACTCAAAGAACACTTCAAAGTCTATCCCTTCCTACAAAACAATGCAGCAAGGAGATGGTGAGTGAAAGTAAACATATTGAAGAATGATTGATGATAAAAATACATAGCATACCTCTCTATTTATAGAGAGAACATATGAAACCCTAGCCGTCATAGTTTACTAAACATGCCATAAACACATGAGCTTGGGCCTATTCTAACACGTCCCCGCAGTCGGAGCAGTAGAAGTCTGAATGCTCTGACTGGAGCAAAAGTCTTCAAAGAGAGCAGTTGGGAAGTCTTTGACGAATATATCTGCAAACTTGAGAGATTGTGGT
>JAYMTP010005110.1:0-13874 GCA_036897365.1 Geranium brycei
CCATGTAAAACTGGGTTGTACATATTGGGTCGGGCTCCACAACTAAAAGCTCAAGCTGTTAGTTGGGTTTCACCATACCCTTTATACACACTCATTTTATTTCACTTTTTTTTCACGCCAGATTAACTTAAATTCTCCTTCTCATGCTTTATGTACGCGTGAGACTTATTTCCCTTTTGTACGCATGAGCCTCTACTTCAACAAAGACATATCTAGCATTCTTGTTTCGTTCAGGTTGCTGGACAGAGCAGCCCTAGCCCCCGAGGGTGCGGCGAAGCCCTCGAAATGGACCGCCTGCACCGTGACGCAGGTCGAGGAGGTCAAGATCCTGACAAGAATGATGCCGATCCTCCTGAGCACGATCCTGATGAACACCTGCCTGGCCCAGCTGCAGACCTTCTCGGTCCAGCAGGGCACCATCATGAACACGAGCCTGGGCGGGTTCCACGTCCCGCCCGCCTCCATCCCCGTCATCCCCCTCGTGTTCATGACGGTGCTCATCCCCGTCTACGAGTTCGCCTTCGTCCCCCTCCTCAGGGGGATCACGGGGCGGCCGAGCGGCATCTCCCACCTCCAGCGGGTGGGGGTCGGGCTCGTCCTGTCGGTCATCTCCATGGCCCTGGCGGGGGCCGTGGAGGTGAAGAGGAAGAGCGAGCTCGTAGACAACAACTACAAGATCAGCCTCTTCTGGCTCTCCTTCCACTACGCGATCTTCGGGATCGCGGACATGTTCACCTTAGTAGGCCTGATGGAGTTCTTCTATAGTGAAGCTCCAATCGGCATGAGGTCTCTGTCCACTTCATTTTCTTGGCTCTCCCTCTCCATAGGGTATTTTCTGAGCTCGGTCTTCGTGGAGGTGATCGACTCGGTGACGGGGAGGTTTAGTGCAACGGGGAAGGGGTGGCTGGAGGGGCTCGACATGAACAAGAACCATGTTGAGTATTTTTATTGGTTCTTGGCGGGTCTGAGCTTGATCAACTTTGGGAACTACTTGTTCTGGGCAAAGTGGTATGTGTATAAGAGTGATGTGCCGGTTGAGAGGAGGAGTCTTTTAAAGGTTGGTCAAGGGAACAATGAGTTCTTCTCTGAGAGCTTTAGTGTTGTGTCTAATAAGCACGAGGATGGTCAAGAAGACCAAGAGAGAACCGTTTTGTAGTCCTGAGTAGGGGAAAAAAATGTTGTAGTGAGAGGTTAGTGAAAATGTTGTCATGTGTGCATTGCATTGGTGTTGTAGTTTTGATCATTCTAATTAGGGATTGAGGTCGAGAGGACTTGGAACTAAGGTGCTCAAAAATAACCAAATTAAACCAAATTGACCTGAAAAAGAACTGAGTTGGTTCGGTTTAAAATTGAACCGAATCGAAACGCCATCGGTTCGGCTTATAAAATGAAAACGATAAAAAATGATCTAATCGAACCAAAAACCGATCGATTTGGACATGCGACTCATTTTAACTCACTGATCCTTATTAGTTGGAACTGAAATACTGGGGCAGCAAAACAAGTCAAAATCAACCAAAATATGAGAATTTCATAAAAATCGGTTCACCGAAAATTCAACTAAAAATCGATAAGTTAGAACGGTCTAAAATATGAGATATTATGATATTCAGTCCATAACAAATCGGCCCAAGTTAAAAACCGGCATGTTCAGAACCGAGCCGAACTGAATTCCATCAATTCGGTTTTGATTTTTATTTTCTTAAAATCGAATAGTTCGGTTTGGTTCAAACTCGAATGGAGACGAGTCAAAATTGAATCGGCTCGAACTCTTATCCATTGACCAAATAAAGTCTTCCTGAACCAGTTCACTGAATAAGCTTCCACTTTATTTATTTATTTCGATTGTCTGTTATTTTGCCATGAAGTATGTTTCTCACTCCAACAAACTTAAAATAATATAAAAATGAATGTTTTTTGGTTAACAAAAAAACAGTATTTCAAAAATGTATAAGCAGTTAGATTGGAGGCTATTGATGTTTTGAAAAATATACAGTGAACTACAAATGTGGCTAGAGACTCCAGTATTAACTTTGCTTCCATAAAAAGTCAAAGTAATTTTAAGCAAATTCATGAAACATACTCACCAATAAATCACACTTCTTTAATTTCATTCTTAGAATTTGATTTTGTAAGTGATTGTTAGTGTTCTACAAAATTTTAGTGCTAGTTGGGCGAACAGGATCAATAAAGAATAATCAAAAAATAAATCAAATTAAAAAATTATCATAGACTAATTAAAAATTAATTGGATACGTTGGAGATTTTTAAAACACTGCATATGAATATGTGAGAAAATAAATATATTATTTGATATTTATAAAAATAAAAATTAATTATATAATTCAAAATACATATCATTTATATTGGTCGCACCGTCACACTCATAATCAATGCTGTAAAAATAGTAATCTATTAGTCGGTCAAAATTAACTTTTTAGGAACCAATTGTATATTAATCAAAAAATAAATCAGATTAAAAAAAAGGAAATTGCATAGAACTAATTGTGGATTAATTGAACAAATTTGGATTACAAAGAATTAATTGTTGATTAATTGAACAAATCGATACTAATTTTTAGAGCGTTGCTCACTTGTGTCTTAGGATCGGAACTTGATTTTAAGTTCAAGTTTTTTCAATCACTTGATGTGTTTCTTTTTATGGATACTGTATGAGTCTAAGTAGTAATTTATTTAGACTATAAAAAACATAGAAACAGAGAAAAATCTTTGTAACTTTCCTTTTCAATTTCCTAAATTACTGTCACTTTCTGGGTTCCATACTTCCACTGCCAAACAAAACCCCCCATTAATGTCTGAGGTGGTACAGTGCACGTTCTGAATTTTGATTTTATTTTTTGGAACGTTTTGCTACTGTGAGTAACAGCTCCAGCTATTTATGCCCCTTCAAATGAACAATTTTCTTCATTTTACCCACATTTGAGAGAAGAAGCAGGAAAAATGGGTTATGGAGGTGTTGGTGAGAAGGGTTTGGGGCTGAAGCTGCTGGTGTGGTGGGTTTGTGGGTTCATGGTGTTGGTTCTCTGCAAATGTGTTGATGGGTTTGATTATTCAAATGTGACCTTGTTCTCAAAGTTCCCAGAGTTTCATGATTTGGCTGGTTATGGGGCCTCCAGTAGACCTCTGATGGTGGGTCTTACTCTTATCAATGGAGCTGCTGCTAAAGGAGCAGGTATATAGGGTTTTCTAGAAAAAGGGTTCTTTACTGTTGATTTCAATTTTGTTCTTATCCTTAAAGATTGAAGCTTTAATCTTGGGTTTCTGCTCTTTAACTTGTAACTTTGTTGATATGTGTGTATGTTGAGTGCTATTTGCTGAACTGCTGATTATGTAGTTCTGTTAACTTTTGATTGAGTATTGGGGTGATGAATTTGTATGATTTGCTAATCTAGAACATGTTGTAGTTTCATGATCTTTCCGGTTCATGTGTATTTTAGTTTGTCTGGATGGTACATTACCAGCTTACCATATACACCGTGGATACGGGACTGGAGCGCATAGTTGGCTTATTCAGTTGGAGGTATAGTCTGAACTCAGTTAGTGATATGTTTAGGGAAGTTTGGATTCCCTATCAATGGTTGTTTCTTGAAGTAGCAATTGCTTCTTGAAATTTACTGCTTTGTTATGTTAGGTCATAGCTGCAATGTAGTATCTTGGTGCCCGGGTTCTTTGAAACCATTAACCTCATCCATTACCGACTAACTTCTTTTGCCTTCTTAATTTTTTTGCTCAAGTATTAGTCCTTGTTTATTGCAAACCACGATTGTGTAGTGTAGTAAATGCAATCTGTACCTCATGAAAGCTATTGTATTCCGAATGTTGTTTGAAGATTGCTTTGTCTTCAAATTATGTTGTTCATATATGTATTCACCTTTTAGTCCTGTTCAGTTTTCTACAAGTAAAATCTGTTCCGATGACAATAGATGGTTTTGACCTATACCCCCTATCTTAACAGCTTCTCTTGGGCTTTTGGTCACATTTGAGTAGCGTGAAGCAATTAGTTGATCATGGTTTTTTGTTATCCATGCAGAAGTATGTCGTATTTCGAATAGAATGTATATTTTTCAGCGGTACCAATAGAATGTTGATTTTAAATGCAGGGTGGAGGTTGGTGTAACTCAATTAGAAGTTGTGTATACCGCAAAACAAGTCGCCATGGTTCGTCAATGTACATGGAAAAGCACATACCATTTGTAGGGATATTGAGCAACAAGGCTGAAGAAAATCCTGGTTATATTTCTTACAACACCTTGTGTTCATATTTCCCCGCATATTACTTACCGTATTTCCTAACGTTGAACCTGCAGACTTTTATAATTGGAATAGAGTCAAGGTTCGTTATTGTGATGGTGCGTCTTTTGGCGGGGACAGCCAAAATGAGGTTAGTGAAATAATAATGTAAACATCACCGTCTTATGATCTCTTTTTTTGCTGAATAAATGAATACTGGCGCAATAATTTGCTTTGCAGGCAGCAAAACTATTTTTCCGAGGACAACGCATCTGGTCAGCTGCAATGGAAGAATTGATGGCAAAGGGAATGCGCTCTGCTAACCAGGTTTGTGTTTAAAAGGTTACTCATATTCAATTTCACCTACTTGATCTGTGTATAAAAAATTATAACGGTTTCATGGTCATCTAGGCTCTTCTCTCCGGATGTTCTGCTGGGGGTCTAGCATCTATACTGCATTGTGATAAATTCCGAGATTTGTTTTCACGAGCCACCAAGGTCAAGTGCCTGAGTGATGCGGGATTGTTTCTTGACACGTAAGACCACAAAGATTCACCATTTCAACTCATTATTTATTCTCTTGCTGTTGTACTTCTTCTGGTGCTTATGGTTCTCATGGAATTGCAGAGTTGATGTATCCGGTCAGCGAGCTTTAAGAAAAATGTTTGGTGGTTTAGTGAATCTACAGGTACTTACCTTTTCTACATACCTGTTTCAATCATATCAAGAATTAAATATCAATATCGCCAGCATGAGGATTGGAGCAATGACAAAGATCGTTAATATTTTCCTATATTGCAGGGAGTCGCCAAGCACCTGCCGCGGACTTGTACCATGCGCCTCCATCCGACTTTGGTAATTCTGTTTTCATCGGCTTTATGTTTTACACATTCACCAATTCATGAACAGCTGTAATATAAGACTATTTGCATTTGATGTTCTCACTTAATAATTGTTTATTTTTGTATGCAGTGTTTTTTCCCTCAGAATCTGATTGCCAGTGTTAAAACTCCACTTTTTCTTCTCAACACAGCTTATGATACATGGCAGGTCAGTCCCATTTTCTTATGATCAAATATAATATATCTGCCATGCTGAAAAGGTCTCCTCAAAACATGCCATGGTTTTGACTAGCTCACGTTTTTGCTTCCTGAAGTGCTAAATTTTCAACATATAATATATAATATGCATTCTCCGGAAGCTTAGATTAATCAAGTAGAATCATTCCATTTCCCATGAAAGGTTTATTTGTTGTGCATATCAGTTTGTAACTATAACTTACATGAAGCCCTAGTTGTTCTTGTGGCATAGATATCGAATGTGTTTTGAACTTGGACCGTCATGATTAATACTAGCTTATGTAGTGTCATTCAAGTAGCAAGACAGCTAGATGGCCTAATTCTGATTTATTTTCAATTAAACAGGTTCAGCAAAGCATAGCTCCACCATCATCGGATCCTAGTGGATATTGGCATGACTGCAAACTAAATAATGCACGTTGCAGTGGCTCGCAAATTCAATTTTTGCAAGGTGATCATATCGGTTCTATCAACTAATAACTATCAAATCAATTATTTTCTGGGTTTATTTCGCCCTGTTCTATGGTTCCAATTTTACCGTGGGCTCAACCAAAGCAGGTTTCAGGAATCAAATGCTCAATGTTGTAAAGCGGTTCTCAAGATTCCGTAAAAATGGGCTGTTCTTAAATTCATGCTTTGCTCATTGCCAGTCTGAGAGACAGGATACATGGTATTCTCAAGCATCTCCTCACATTGGAAACAAGGTACGCTCTCAAACTGCCGATTTCCTTATCTCTATTATAGCACGTGTAATAACAAACATATGAATGCATGCTGCTTTGCACGTTCATTACTACCTTTATTTTTTTCGAGAGTTTATAATGCGAACATCTCTAGAAGATGGTATTCTTTATTTTCCAGGACTTCATTGTAGTTAGATTTGTCTGAATATCATAAAACTTGACGAATAATGTGCAGGGGATTGCACAATCTGTGGGGAACTGGTATTTCGATAGAGTTGGCATTATGGCCATAGACTGTCCGTACCCTTGTGACAGTAGCTGCCACAATTTGGTGTTCAGAAGAGGATGAATTTGCTCGCCTTTTCGTCTCCTGATAATGATATCGTTAGGAAATGCACCACGCTAAAAGAAAAATAAGACCTCCGAGAAGAGCCAAAGGAAGGACGATCAGCGCTCTTTTTGTCACTCACGCTTCTTACAGTAATTTGCTTGCACGTCTGCTTATACTTATATTCTTGAGGGAAAAAATGGTTTCAAGCACATTCAAGAAGAAACCATGAAACAATCTCAACTTCATGTCATTAAAGGTCATGTATCAATCAATACAGTTCACTGCATGGAGCAAAGCATGATAATGAACCAAGATGCCTATTTCATTCTTTTATAAGCTCATTATTCAATATGGAAATCCTAGTATGTTTTACACTGAAGATTTATGGATCTTACTTCTTTTGACATTTTCTATATGATATGTAAACATCTTTGGCAATGCCATATAGATGATGGAATATTTACAGACAAACACAGAAGCATTTCTCGAAACATACAGTCCTATCGCGTAAATAACCTTTAGTCCTATGCTATTTGCAGCAAGGGGCCAAAATCGTCTGTAGATTAATACTGTAGACTTTTGTTGAGTATAGAACTGTTAAATCACAGCCAGAGAGGCAATTTTGGCTTATTATATGTAAATTACTCAAGAATACAAGAAAATCTCCTTTCTCTTAGATTATCAGTTGTATTTTTCCATTATTTGACAGAAGTTTACCAATTTTACCTCTCATTCAGCAGTAATTTGATTCTCATGATTGCATTACTGGAATTAGTCGTTATTGTCAAATTATTGATCTCTTGGACTATGTATATGGATTTCTATCGCTAACAGCAGAAGATATTTATTTTGGCGAACATGTGATCTGTCCTACATAAACTTGAGCAAAAGTTTTGTTTAGAAAGGCATGGAAATGAACTGTGGTCGGGTCCTCCGTACTTTTTTTCAGCAGAGCCTCGAGTTGTCATGATGCGTTTGAACCATATATTCTGCAATGAAAAGGATCTCAATGAATTGAGAAATCATTCAGCTCTTCTACTTTTCAAGTCAACTCCTACTTTTATTTGTAAGGCTTATGTTTTCTTGTTCTTTGCAGGTTTTGGCCATTGCTGGGAAGATAGACAGAGATCAAGAGGTAGGTCCCATAATGATTCAGTTCACATGCTCTACAATACTTGCAAAAGATGCTTACATAACATAATATTATATGTTATCGTGTTTCTGTGCTGTTATAAATATCCATGTACTAGGAGCATGTAGGTCCATATATAATATTGCATATTCACTTAGAAAATTTCACTTAAACAAGTCTGAGAGTCTCAATGGAACGGTTATAAGTCTTTTTGGACATCACAGCGGCTTTTGCGCAGATGGAAGGGCCAAGCAGATTATCCGATCTTTAAGAAGCGAGGTTTAGCGATGTACTGCCCTGATCTTTCCCGTCTTTCAGTAGTGTATGCACATATAACTCTTGGACTTCGAAAAAATTAGGCATATGAGGATTCTATTATAGAACATAATTGGTATGGTTCAAAGCTTTTGCTTTGTTTCCTTGTCTTTTGTGTCAGCGTCAATTGGGAAGAGACCAAAACTTTACTCTCAGGTTTTGTTAGATATTAGTTTTTGAGCTGTGGCCTATAGAATTAAGTCCCGTACCTTCCCTTCTTCACCAAAGACAACTTGCCTTTCCCTCGGGTTGGAAGTTTCTTACTTTCCCGAGTGACTGCCAAGAAGATACTGTTTGCTCCCGAGGAAGCTACAAGAGATGGAATGTATGGTTCACGAGTAAGGGTTAACCCAGAAACTGAACTTTCTATGTAAATTGAAAAGAACCTAAGAAATGGGGATAGTGATAGGCTTCTGTGTTCATCAATTGATTTTCCGAAAAATATTTATTGCGAAGAGGCACTGATGTCAAGTGATTTGAATCGGATAGTTACATGATTAGTTATTGTTGCGGATATGTTAGCAGTTTAAGCGTGTAAATGAGTTTAGGAAAGGAAATAGCGAGAATATGATAGATTTTTGTAAATGATAAGCTTACAACCCGGAATGTTCAAAGCACACTCTACCTGTAAAACTCATTCTGCATTTTGATGCCACTCAAGAAGCAAAATGGGTTAAAACATGAATACACTCTTTTACTTATATGCAGTAATGTTGTAAGAAAAAAGAAGAAATATCAACAGATAAAATCTTAAAGAAACACTTTCAAATCTTTAGTACTGTCCGAAAGCTGAGAGTCTGTGGATATCCGAAGCATGTAAGAACTGTTGCTGCTGTCGATGTTGATGCTGATGTGTAAATTGCGTTTCTGATTTAACATTACTGTATTTTTGTTGATTCGGAACCAGAAATGGATTGTTCATGTACTCTGACCATTTCATATCTCCCGCCTCGCTCTCAGTTGGACTGAATGATCCCAAAGAGAACGCATTGTTCTCCAAAAGAGGCCTCGTGGTCTGGACTGACTGAATTGACCCCGAACCAGTGTCTAGAATGCTGGATATGGCGCTTGTGTTGAATTCCACATCCAGCTCGGGAGGCCTGTTGAACCATAATGCGGGATTGGGGTCCACAGAGAATGAAGGCGCAGACCCGAAACCAATCTGCTGGAAGGAGAAGTAGCCTCCAGGCTCTGCAGGGCTGATGGAACTGCTCGGGCTGTCGTTGGCCTGCACAAAGCTCTCCGGAAACAACTCCTTGGTGCCATTTTTCCTGATCTCGGGGTAGCAATCCGCGAACAGCGAGGTTTGACCCTCTGGGTTGACATTACACGCTCCTGAAGTGGTCGGTAACTTCTCTTTCACATTGTTTGTTTCTGATAACGGCTTGTGAGTGTTGGGGTCGATCCCTTTCAGCGCGAGCTTCTTCTTGATGCACGAGTTCCACAGGTTCTTGATCTCGTTGTCTGTTCTTCCAGGCAGCTGCGCCGCGATCTGAGACCACCTGGTTGAAAAGAAAAGAAACAGAAAGGCGCGAGCCCATATCAAGAAACAGAATCATGATTCTGTTAGAGAAAGCAAGAACTAATGACTTCATGCTTATAAACAGAATTTGATTCTGTTAAAGACGGGGATTAGAACCAGCGACCTCATGCTTATTATTATTACCTGTTGCCCAGTACTGCGTGGAGCTCAACGATGAGGTCCTCCTCCTGCTGGGAGAATGTGCCTCGCTTCAGGTCGGGCCTTAGGTAATTGATCCACCTCAGCCTGCAGCTCTTGCCACACCTCTGCAGGCCTGAAAGTTGCAGCAAGAAATGATACAGGCACAGTGCAAGGTAAAAGAATGTAACACAGATGGTTGGTTGAATCAAATGTACCTGCAAGCTTGGGGACAGAGCTCCAGCAGCCATGGCCGTACTTGGTGATGTAATCAAGAAGCTTCTCGTCTTCTTCGGGAGACCACAGCCCTTTCCTCAGCTTCTGCTTGTAGCAGCAAGAGTGCCTCCCCATTTTCACTCTGACCTTTTGCTGGAGATTGTGCAAGTGGGAGGTATGAGAGATGGGTTTTGTTTCTTGAAGGTGTTTGGGTGCTGAGAAAGAGATGGGAAAGTGAAACTGCAGCTGTGATGAAGAGAAAGGAAAATAGAAATGGACTCAAGAGAGGGATAGGAGGAATAGTAGCAATGCAGATTGTAATATAGTATTACACAAACATGATATGTGTGTGGTTTAGGGTGTGAACGAGACAAATCGAGTCTAATTTTGTCGTCTCTCGACTTGGTTCGACAACTAAGTATTCAACTCGAGTTTGTCTTGGGCTCAAACGAGGTTATATAATTAAGAGTAAGCTTGGCTAGAAGAAAAATAGTGAAGATTGAGTTCGGCTCGACTCAACTCGTTGAGTTTTTGCTACGTATTAATTGAAAAAAAAAAACTTATGCTTATTGTAAACACAAAAATTATGATTTAATTAAATATTAAACGAGTCAACTAGTGAGTCTTTTGAGTGTTGATATATTGAGATCGAGTTTGATTCATGTATTGAACGAGTGTAACATTAACCTTGAATTCAATTCAAACTCAATTATAATGAGTCCAATCGAAATATATAAAGATTCGACTGTTCACTAAAACTCTAACCGGGTTTTTGATAAGTGAATCAAATTGAAAATTAGACTAATTACTTCTTATTTTTATTTTCTTAAATGGTATAACCTTTAGAATTCAACCCGTTCAAATGATTAGATTTATTTTATTATTCAAGATGATATTAATTAATTACAATCTCTAAAGTTTAATCTCTTATAGTAAGCTTCAATGATTGGAAATGTCCACTCTCGATGATAATTCAAAGATTCCAAAATAATTAGACATTAGAAACTAAACTAATATTATTAAAGGGGGATTATAATAATAATTGATTAATTTTTATGTTCCTTGAACCTAACCAATTACCTTTGAGAATTGAGAGGCTTCGACCCTTCCTCCTTGCTGTGGCCAGCTATTCTAAGGGGTCCCCTAAAAGTTAAGGACAAAAGATTAAAGTCATGAGTTTATGGCATAAACATAAAACAATTAAATTGTTGGTAAAATACTTGTGTTGTGTCCACCAGCACAAGTGATGAGTGTCAATTTAAGTCATATATTTATTTCACTGAAATACCATTTGTGAATTATAAATTAAGTTTCAGTTTATTTCTCGTATCATTTCAAATGATACTAACAACTATGCTCGAATAAGATATGTAATTGTAGAGATATTAACTGCTCAACGGTTGAGTATTACATTATTTATGATAAAGTCGAAAATTTGAAGATGGTGAGAGATTTACAATTACATATCTGTAATAACTTAATTTCCTCCTCAAAAGTTAAGTTATTTTCATGAATAAACTATTTCCTTTTGTCGATAAAAAAACTCATTTGCAAAATTAGAATAGCTAACAACCATTTATTTTTTGTAATTTACTCCTATTCCAATTTAAGTCCAACGGTCAAATAGTACTAAAACAAAAACTATTCAAACTTATGATTAACTTAAAACAAAATACTTAACTTTAAGAATACTGTAAAGATCCACGTCAACTTAGATTTAACTCTTCCACTTCTCCTTTCAAAAATAAACTCTTCAACTGCTGATTAATTTAATTCTATAATTAAATTAAAATAAATGGAAAACCGAATTAGTTTTGTGAAAATAATTAAATTAGTCTATTCTACGTTCACTGTTATAATAATTTTTGTACTTCAGCACCTGTAGAAAAAGATGCTTAAAACATTTACATATTGTGTCTTTCTCAAGTATTAAATAATTTTAAATCCCATCCCTATCTCTGGTCTTAATTATAATTAAAAAAATTATATATTATATACACGTTTATGAATTGAACGACAAAATTTATAGGTACGTAGACATTGTCAACACTGGGTATATATTTTTTTTAATTCAGTCAATAATAGTTTGCTTGTAGATGAATCATCCAAATTAATTAACCCTAAATCAAAATAAATTAATGTGAATATGACATTCAAACTAACTCTTTCCAATAAGACATTCTAATTAATTACTTGATTTAATAATTAATGACTTTTATCGTTTATTTTAATGAAAAATTAATCATGCATATAAACTAATTCTCATGAAATGATGATGAGCACTAATTCTTTATAATCACGCATCAGTCAGCACCACCATTTTCACGTTTAAATCAAATGTTCCTTTCATTGTGAATTAAGGAAAATTAAATCATCCATCAAAAAATAGAAAGAAAGAGAAATTAGAGTGCAACCACAAGAAATGAAGCAAAATGGTATATACCTTACAGTTGAGCATCAGGCGGAAAAAAATTTATGAGTAGATAAATTTCACGAAATAATTTATAACTATAGGTGAAATTTTTGGAACGAATAAAATATCAAAATTCGGTACTGGTAAATATAATTATATTTTATTTTATGTCAATATTTAATCAACGTTCACGTTTAAAAATGTTAGATTTGAAAGCATTTTATAGGTGTGACATAATTAAAACTGAAATTAGCAACCAAAAGTGGCCAAAATGAGAACATCTTAATCATGGAAATGGACATTCTACTGACTAATGATCAATGAGGATCACATAAAGAGAGACTAATTATTTGAAACTCAAAACAATATTTTCTCTAATTTCAAAGTACAAAATAATTTTAAAGATTCTCTCTGCTCTTAAGAGACAGACATGACAGCACAACCGTTGTCAAAGATCATTAATTTACAAACCGTGTGAGATAATTAACCTTATTATTAATATCACAATTATTATGATTAGACTTTGGCTACTAATTAATGACTCTTGATATCGGCTACGACTTCAAATTTTTAGTAGTAGCATTTTGAGTGTAAATACAATTTAAGTACTATTTTTAGTAATGACTCAAATTTTGGGTATTAAGGCTAACAATTAGCCAATGTAAATAGCTTAAATATATATAACTATTTATTTTTTACTAAGATGGACTTAAATCCAATATAGAAAATTAATTCAAAAAATATATATTAAACATGACCGTCGTATATAATGAAAATATGATTGTCACTTGGTTATTGATGACAAGAATTAGACACTTGAACTAATTGTGTGAACCCCACCTTTAATTGTTTTTAAATCCAACATTATGCTATAAGCACATGGCTTTGCATCATTGTTCTTTAATGCTAATCACTTGCAACTCATTCCACCTCCTTCACATCTTTTATCATCCCAAATATGGAATTTATTTGTGTGCAGATATTTTAATTATTTTATGGGATTTTAGTGTTAAATGATATTAGAACACACACACCTCTATTTTATTTCATTATTACAAAATAACAGTATCTACAATAAATTAATCGTTTACATTTAAAACTATTTTTGCTTAACTGGCCAAATACTTTTTTCTTTAAGGTAAAAATGAATTTTATTAATTAAATAACAACTAACCCGATATCAAACCGGACAACTGAAGCTACAAATGGTAGGACAGACCCCTCACCATAATCTCAGTTACTGTTAGTTAAAACAAACTCGGTCAATTTGTGAGCCATTTGATTACAATCAAAATGAAGAAGAACGCATGTTTCGATTGTGGATAGTACACAACACCAGTTACTAATGATTCCTCCAAAATTATTCAGCTCGATCCATTTAGCATCATGAATAGCCACGACCTCCACCTCATACGAATGGATAAACCCCGTGATTCCGCTGCAAAATGCTTTATACATGCATTCAAGATAACCCCGGAGACCAATCGACTCGAACTAATTAGCAGCATGCACACAACCTCCAACTCATACTGATGGGGAAAACCTCGTGATCTAACTGCAGACCGCATTAAACCAGCTTCCTCGATCAACCCTACGATCAATATGGGAGTCGTGAATTTTAAGTAATCCGAGTTCTTTGTGCTTACCAGGATCAGCCCATCGACGCTAGAAAACCTCTTATCCCTCCCAGTGCTGAGCCCAATGGGACACCCAATGACTTATTGAAGCTTAAGAAAACCAAGACCTCCTAGTTCGATATGCTTACATGAATTTGCCCATCGACGCCAGAGAACT
>JAYMTP010005111.1:0-13873 GCA_036897365.1 Geranium brycei
GCGCTGGTGGCGGCGGAGATGGAGGACCGGAGCGTTGGAGGCGGCGGAGATAGGGATTGGGAAGGGGTGATGGTGGGGTGCTTCAGGAAGATGGACGAGGAGGTGAACGGAGGAGGAGGCGGAGACGGCGGCGCCGTGAGGACGGTGGGGTCCACCGCCGTGGTGGTGGTGGTGGGGACGGAGGAGATCGTGGTGGCCAATTGCGGCGATTCCAGGGCGGTTCTGTGCCGAGGGGGCGTCGCTACGCCCCTCTCACGTGATCACAAGGTGACTTGTTTGTTAACATCATTTCTGATCAGAAATGATATGGATTTGGTTTTTTTTTTTCTCAACGACCTGATTGAATTTTATTGAGCCTGCCAAGATTTTTGAAAAAAAAAACAGAGGCAGGGAAATTAAGATTACACATAAACAACATGAAATTGAAATTGAAAAGCTTCATTTTCACACAACACACTTCTGATATGTTGATTTATTCTGTTTTTCTTTGGTGAGTAATTACTGAATGTTACTCTGCTTGTACATGAATGGGATTGCCATTGTGAGCTTTAAATTCATAGCATATATGTATATCATTCCTTTACTTGTTTCTTGGTAAAATTGAACATAAAGTTTTGGCGGGAATTTTTGAAACTTTGGATTATAAAGAAAATCATTATGGTTTTTGAGCTATTTTTTATCTTTCAACAATGTTGTGTGTTTGGTGTTTGGTTTTTCCGTTTGAATTCCATGTGATGTGTGAGTACAATCATATAAATATGATTGGTGGGTTGTATAAGTTCGCAAATGGTCTGATTTGTCTTCAATTAATATTTTTTCTATTAATTTGATTAATTTTAGACTGGTGTCTGATATATTTTAGGATAATGATGGTGGGTATGCGGAATGAGGCTTATAAAACTAAGGTCTGGAACTCGTTAAGATCTGATTCATTTAAGAAGTTTTTGAGATGGGTGAATTGAAGTTGGTACAAATTTGTGAGATTTTATACTAAGCCCTGCCTTTGACTTCTTTTACAGCCTGACAGGCCTGACGAAAGAGAGCGAGTCGAAGCAGCTGGAGGGAGGGTGGTGAACTGGAATGGCTACCGCATCCTTGGAGTACTCGCGACATCAAGATCTATCGGTATGCAAAAATCTACTTTATCATCGTATCATGTTTGATACCAGCAGAAATCAGCTATGAATAACTTTTCAAAGCTCTATGATGTAAAATTGGGTCGGCCTTCGACACTAAATTTTTTTTTAGGAACACAACTAAACAGTTAATCTTGTTGAGTTAGTTTTTAATAAAAGCCGGTCATACATATCACCAGACTCTACAACTAAAATGTTAACTTTATTAATTGGATTTGCCCGGACTCTTTATTTACATATTTTAATTTCAAATTCTTTAGTATTTCACCTGTAATATCTCAATATTGTCTTGATCTTATGAACATCAAAGCTTGTCCTCAATCCCAATTTGAATCCAAATTGTGATATATGCAGGTGACCATTATCTGAAGCCATTTGTGATCCCAGAACCGGAAGTGACAGTGAGGGACCGAACCGAACTGGACGACTTCATAATAATAGCGAGCGACGGTTTATGGGATGTGATCTCAAACGAGATTGCTTGCGAGGTGGTGAGGCGGTGCCTCGACGGCCAGATTGGCGTTTTGTTCTCCGGGGATCAGTGGAGCGGAGGCTCTGTGGCGGCTGAGGCCGCCGCGATTCTGGCGGAGCTAGCCATGGCTCGGGGGAGTAGAGACAACATCAGTGTTATTGTAGTTGAACTCAGCAAGCCAGTCTAGCTTAGAATGTTACATTTCTTCTTTTTTTCGTTTTTGGTTTGTGAAACAATGTACATATATAGAAGTTTTGGAGAGAAAGTTTTGATGTTGTTTTCTTGTGTCCTGTGCCGTTTGAATTGGCTATGGGTTTCTTCTTTTTTTCTTGTGTCCTGTAACATTAGCAAGTTTTGTGAAATTAAGAATGGCAAAACACTTCGAATAGTTCGGGCAAGAGAACTCTTTCAGGAATGGTTAGGAGGTGGATTCCACGGCAGATTTAGTGTTCATTGTTTTCTACTATGTCGACAAAAAGGGTATCATAATTAAGTTCAGTTTAAACATTCTCGAATCTGGAAAATCGAGTCTTTGTCAGATTATGAGATTTTGCTGGTTCGAACGAGTTTGAAGTAGATTTTTTCAGTCCTCTACAACATCTGATTGGAAAAATTGAAGTAGATTTTTTCAGTCCTCTACAACATCTGATTGGAAAAACTGGGTCTTTGTCGGATTCGGAGATTATCATCAATAATATGATCATAATAATAATATGATCATTTGCATTCATCGTGTTGTCATTCCTAGCTATAAAAATTAGGGAAGAGCTCAAATTTCAGCCTTCATAAGAAGGTTAAACATAATTCTTTACACAACCATACTCTTAACAATTCAGAAACAAATATTTCAGAAACACAAGGAGAAGAGAAAAGAGAGACTTGAAGCCATTTCACAAACTATATATTCATATATAGGAATTGAAATGTTGCAGAACAAACATATCAGAAAACATGAAAAGACTTTTCTGAAGTACAAAGAAAGATAAAAGAAAAAGACGCCTCTCCAAATATATAGTGAAGTCATTTTTTTCTTCACCTCAACCATTTCACTCTCTCAAATCTCACTATGTAAATATATATAAAACTAGTAAAGTGGAGAAGAAAGAGGATGAGCACTTCTTTTCAATGGTCTCTTCACTCCTTTCTCCCCCAACCTTCAAACTTATTACACCTTAACTTTCTCTAAAACCTAAACGATCCCGATCCCAAATCGAGAAGACGAAGAAGACTGAAAGTAAATGTGGAACGAAGCAAAAGAAAGAAAAAAAACCCATTTCTATGTAGCTGCACAATTCTTACGGGACAGCCTCAAGCCATGCGAAGGTGGTACCTTTAAGGTTGTTACTTGTTTTTCTAGTCCAAATTGTAAGTAGAGACCGAGAAATATGCAGGGGTGGCAGAGTGAATGTAGACGAACTCGATGCTCTTACCGGGGGGAAGAGAATTGATCCATGTTGGGAAAACATAGGAATCGCCGGATTTTGTCAACCCCCATAGAGGGCCATAGAGCTTTGATGCAGAGAGTTTGAGGCTTTTCAGGGTCTTGCCTGATTTGTTGGTTAAGGTTGTTGAGTATCTGTAGTAAGTCCTTCCATTGGAAACCCATGAATTAGTCATCTTCTGTTGAATTGCAATTGGAGTTGAAGTTGTAGCTGCACAATATCAAAAGCTCCACGATGAGTTTAAGAAAAAAACAAGTTTTAGTTAAGGATCATTGCAGAAATCTGTGCATTACCCGACTTCTGCAGATAGTATTCATATATAATGTTTATGCAAAAACTATTCGCCATCTATCGTTTTTTATTTTGCACTGTATAACAAAATCCGTCAAAACAGACTAGAAAATTCCACTTTTTCGGTCATGTGACACCTATTTTTCTCTAAATGGGGAATTTGCCCTCCATTTTAAAATTTGATTGTGTAATAATTATTTCAACATGCATTTTCTCAAGGGTATTTTGTCTTTTTGCTTCATTTTTAATGGTGTATTAACAGCAACGAGCTTTTGCAATGATCCCTTTAGTTAATAATTGAGAAACTAGTCAACTTATGAGCAAAAAAAGTACCTGGAGCTGGAGTGGTTTTGGGCTGTGGGGTTGGAGCTGGCTGTGTAGCTACAGGCGTAGGATGAGAAACAACAACTGCAAGACAATTTCATGAATCAGTGATCAGCTTGTTTCATAACCGAATAAAAGTAATTACAAGAAGAATATAGCAATGAACGTACCGGGAAGGAGTTGGTTATAGCCACTGTGGCCACCATTGAGCCTTGCCAACAACCCGAGAAGAGGGGCATTGTTGTAGGTAGCGGGCTCAGTCTGCTCATAATTGTCCCTTTCATCGGCGAAATTGTCATAAGCGTCAGGTCCTCCGACCATAGCGCCTGTGAGGACATTAGGATCGCTTCCCTTGCTGCTGAACCAAGTGGCATAGCCTCCTCTGCAGCTGACAAACGACGGGTTAACCTTGATGGACACGATTGAAGATGCCCTGTGATGGACTTGTCGCGGGAAGTTGTTCCCATATCCAACCATGTAGCTCGTTGCTCTCGGGTTGTCTCCAAGGATGTAATCAACCTAAAGGGATGTTCATAAGTTTAAGTTATAAGCACAAAATGATAGCAAAAACCCATTCCAAGAAACTTGTACTATATGAATAAATTTAAAGGGTTCACATGTTCATGTCGTTTAAGTTATAGGCTCAAATTGGTATCAAAAACTCATTCCAAGAAACTTGTACTATATGAATCAACCTAAATGGTACAAGCAGTAAATGATATCGAAAACCCATTTCAAGAAGTTGTACTTGATGAATCACCTCAACGGTTAGTGTTCATGTTCATCGTTTAAGTTATAAGATGATATTATAAACCCATTTCAAGAAACTTGCCCTATACAAATCAAACTTGTACTCATAATGATTGAATTTACCTGAGATTTGGCGAACGAGAATAGCTCAGATGGGGGTACGGACCCAGAAGCACATTTCATGCTTTTCGCCGCTGAACCGAGATAGTCAGAATAGACTGATGCAAGGAAGGAGGCACTTGTCACAAACTGCATGTTGTTCCATCTCTGGCGGAATATCATGCCACCGGGAGTCCTCTGAACATTGCGAGTACCCTTTCCAATGCAAGAGCACATGAAGTACTCAGCCTTCTCCTGGTACCTCTCAAACACTGATTCATAACGACCAGCTTTGCCTTGCATCAAGAACTGCATATGACCAACATACCAATAAGAACACGATTCACAATCCTTCCATTATTTAATGTGTTCAAAAGCTCAAGTCCTAATACGAATGATGACACCCAAATCGATCACATGCCCAAAATCGTCTACTTGATACCCAAAATGCAACCAGAATCAATAAGCTAGGACTGAATATTGATCATTTTCCCAAAATCATCTACTTGATACCCAAAATGCCACACGAGTCAAATGTGCTCTGACTTAACACTGGCCATATGACAAATATTATCTACTTGATACCCAATATACAACAAGAATCACTAAACATATATCATATTACCCCAAATCAGCTACTTGATGTCCAAAATGCAATAATTATCAACATAAATGCTGTGAATTGCATTGTTATAATAAATCAAGTTTTGGTGAATCCAAGATCAATACTTTGGAAACAAGGGTCTGAACACCAGCATACTTGACATCCCACCCGAACTCAGTCATGCCCCAACCGGTTCCTCCCATGGAGTCACCATTTTTCCCCAGATAATCCAAGTACATCTCATTGTTGGTTGCTTGGTACATCCAAGCAGCAGCCCACAGCAACTCATCCTGTAATAAATCACATCAAAACAAAAATTAAAATTAAAAAAGGTAAAACACCCAGAAAAATATTGTAAATCACAATACCACTTAAATCATAAAACTTAAAACCAATTAATTCTCCACAAGTATTAGTTTCTAAATGGATTAGACTTTGATAATACATAATTATTTCTCAAAACTCTTTAATTTTTTCACACCCAGAACTAAATCAGTATCTGAATCTATCACCTTCACCATAATTTTAAATTAATTATCTTATATATTCACAATATTGTTTTGCTCATCATTAAAATTGTACAAAAGGGTTGAGAGCACATACATTGTAGCCACTGACAGATCGGTAGTACTTCTGAGCGACACTGATGCTGCTGTCGTATTTACCTCTGTACTTGTCGGCGAAATCAAATAGCTGCCAAAAAATAAATTACAGGACACGTGTCAGTACACTGACAAACAATATAGAAAACTTTAAAAGGATACTTTCGGAATTAACAATAATGAGAGGCTCGAATTGTGTACTTCTACTTAAACCACCGACACGCGGTAAAAGTGGTAATCAACGGTTGTGATTTGATGGTCTTAAAGACTGATGTACAGTCAGCAGATACTACCCGTGATAGGCGGGATCCGAAATACGCGCCGTGAAAATTTTTAAGTTCCCATAACTGCTGTGACAGTAAAAAGCGTACGACACCGTTTTGAATTTAATGAGGGTCGACTGTAAAAGGCAAAAGCGCACTGTGCACATCCTATACGGCAGTTAGTTGGCCTGCTAAAGTACGCCCAGACATATTGGTGGCGAGAGGGACAGGAGGCGAGTTATTGTAACTGCCTATTTATCACGCAGGGTTGTTAACGTGCGCATCTGAAACCACCTAGCTATCGTGCGCCTGTCCCACCTGAGTTCGCAAGTGATGTGCCCTTTAAAGCGTACGACATCGTTTTGAATTGAATGAGGCTCGCAAGTAAAGAAAAAGCGCACTGTGCGCATCCTATACGGTTGTTCTTAGGCCAGCTAAAATACGCCAAGACATTTTTGTGGAGGACAGAAAGCCAGGTACTGTAACTGCCAATTTATTACGCAGGGTAGCTTAACGTGCGCATATGCAACCGTCTGGCTACCGTGCGCTGGTCCCACCTCAGTTCACCGTGAGCATGAGGGCAAAAAGTGCACTGTGCGCATCGTATACGGCGGTTCACAGGCATTCTAAAATACGCCCAGACATTTCGGCGGCGTGAGGGACAGAAGGCGAGTTTATCGTAACCGCCGATTGATCACGCACGTTAGTTAACGTACGCATCTGCGACCGTCTGGCTATCGTGCGCCGGTCCCACTAACGAACACACTGCTCTCACTTTGTTTTCATTTTTTTATTTAAGAAATCACCAGAATCAACACTAAATTAAAAATACTCGTGTTGAAGGAGCCAAAAAAAAATACCTGAGAGGCGTGGCGGAGCAGCTCGCCGGAGTAGGCTGGGTCGGAGCGGCGGAACACCATCGACGCGGCGGCCATGGCGGCCGCGGTTTCTCCGGCGAGATCCGACCCGGGATTGCTCGGGTCGACCCGGTAAGCCCTCCGGTCGGTGGTCATGTCCTCGGGCCTCTGCCAGCAGTAATGGTCCGTGTTCCCATCACCCACCTAAACAAAAAACCCCACAACGGTCAAAAAACCCACAAATCAAAATTCAAAAAAATCCCCAAATGTGTTGGTCGATTGAGCACCTCTCCGTAGAGGACGTTGGGTTCAGGGTGAGCTTTGATGAGATAGTCAGTGCCCCATTTGATGGCTTCCATGGCGTTCCCGAGCTCTCCGCTCTCCGCCATTTGCTTCCCGTACTCGGCGACGCTCCATGACATCATCGTCACCGTGAACGCCATCGGGAGCCCGAACTTCACATTGTCCCCTGCATCGTAGTACCCTCCCACCAGATCCACCTGCAACAAAGATTTAGGGCTCAATTCGCAGAAATCGAAATCGACAGAGATACGAAGACGAACAAGAAACCAATTTCTCAGTTTTAAGCACATTTAGGTCTAAATTCGCAGTTCATGCTCACAGAAATCGAAATCCAAACTGAAATTGAAATTGACGAAGAAGAAGAAGAAGAAGAGGGAGAAACTTACTCCACTGGCCTTGCCGTCGCTGAGACCGGAGTTGGATCTCCAGGTGACTCTCTGGTTATGGGGGAGGAAGCCTGATCTCTGAGCCTCGAAGAAGATAATGCTCTTGCTCAGAGCTTGGCCGTAGTCGTGGCCGCCGAGAACCGACGGTACCAAACAGAGAAGGAGAAGAATTAGAGGAGACATGGAAACGGTTTTCGTAAATTTTCTCTCCAGCCAAACAGGGACCGAATCGGTTACGAAATCGCAATGCCGATTCAATTCGCTCCTCTCCGTGAAGAAAAAAGTTGCAGAGAGAGACAGAGAGAGAAGATGGTGCTGGGGATTGGGTTGGGGAAGAAGGAGCTCGTGCCTCTATATATTGATGAGCCCAGAAAATATAAATAAAATAAAATGAAATGAAAATGGGGAGTGAAATTAATAAATGTAATATTATTTTAAGAATAATATAATTTTCTGGGGAGGGCTCGAAACGGTTGAGAGAGAAACAAAGGCATGTGGGTGTCTCTGGCCTTTTACTGGTAGGGTCGGTGTGGATTTAATGCATTTTTGGAAATCAATTACTGCAATCCATTGATTTGTAGTATGTAAAAATGTTCAAAAGTAGATTATGATATTTCAGTTTAAAAAAAAAAATTAAAATACTTTTTCCCTTTGAGCTAAGCTTTGAAACTATATAATGTTACAATGTCATTTTTAAGGTCATTTTTCCCTTTGAGCAAGTTTATATTTCACTAAGGTCACTTTTAATAGAGAAATTATTATATTATTTATTTGGTATTGTTGTCAAATTGTCTCCCATTATTTAAGGAATGTTTTTTATATAAAATTGCATTCAAAATTGTTCTCCTCTTACAAATATACTTCTAATGGTTAGTTTTGAACCAAATACTTATTGAATAAAGATTGAACAATTTGTTAAATATTTTGATTCAAAATTTTATTGAATTTTAAAAAGTAGAATAAGAAATTCTGAAGAACTATTTGTTAAAAGTGCTTTTAATATTAATTTTTTTTTAAAAAAATTATTATGTTAGATTTAAAATATTTATGATTTTGGTATGCGACAAAAATTTTAATTTGTGCGTGATTAGAATTTTCAAATAATATATATTTCAGAACCATAATTATGATTGTTTATTTCAAACTAATGTGTACATTTATTGTTAAAAAAATGTATTTGCAGTGTCAACAATGTATGGGCTAAACTATAATTTATTATGTAGTTAAGTGAACATACTGATACAAACGACATAGTTAAACGACTGTTCTGTAATTAAAATAGTTACTGTTTTATCTTTATCTGTATTAGGCGGTGATGATGTAGTGCATGGCCTATGGTCTAAGTTACCGAATCGAGAAAGGTGAAAATGAGAGGTGGAGCTTTGACCGGAGAGGTCAAAAAGGCCCAAGTACGAAATACCAATAATACCCTCGGGTCATTTTCTTTCGAATCACCATCGCTGCCGGTTTTTTGGGTTACATAACATGATATGTGAGAGCAACCAGGTGGCGTGATGTGATTGGATTTGATGCAGTTGAAAATTGGATTAACTGACTTGTAAATAAATAAATATTTTGAAAACTCCTATGTTCTAATTTGGTCGTGAAGTTGGTTAGTTCAATGTATGGGGAAAATGCAAAACAATTGTGCTGATTCACCAGAAAAATTCAAAATGTCAACAAAATATATAGCCGTTAAGTGATTTTTATATGGTTTGGGAACTTGGGATTTTGTTTTTTTGGATCTTGGAATTTGTATGTGCAGTTTAGTCAATTTGTTTGACTAATGTGTTTATTTTCACATTAAAAATTGTTGTTTTATTGTGAGGATAGAAAGTTTTTTCACCTTGTCAATTTGGATTGAGAAGAGTTTTTCAATTAAAGAGATGGAGGTTCGAATTTAGATAATGAATTTTAGATAATTTGTTAAATATCGATATGATTTGAGTTGATAGATTTTCAAACTTGTTTTTTAAAGCTGAGTTGTGAATCATATCGTTTTTTCGTATATAGATGAGAAAGAGATACGTGTTCAGAACAAGTTTTATAACTTTCGACATCATTTACATTAGATTGAGATATTGAGTTTCTGTCATGTAAGACCATCTCCAACCCTATATCCAAATATCCAATACTTATTACTCAATCATTGAGTCTCTATCTTCATTTCTCTCCAACCCAATCTCCAAAAATATCTTTATTTATCACATCAAACACTACTTTTTATTATTTTAATAATAAAATAATTTTACATATTTTATTTTATTCATTTTCGTTATTATAATTAGTTAATAAATATTATAGTAAATAATATGTTCAATAAATTAATGATTATTTATAATTAATTGATGATTGTTTATAATTAATTAGTGATTTTTTATTAAAAAACTATGATCAATTTTGATTTTTTATTGAAAACTATGGTTAAACGAAAAATCAAAATCGCTTGAAACTCTCGTAGTAGGTCATTATGCTTAAGTGAAAATTAGATTTTGTAAAAAATAAAAGTAATCACTAAATTAGGGTTAATTAGCTTATTTATTGTAATAATGTATAGAGTAATTTGTTTATTATAACAAAAGGAGAGCAATCCCTAATTAATGATTGAAATTTTATAAATTAGGGATTGATTTATTTTATTGTAGATATTAAATTTTATAATTAATTATTGAAAATTTGATTAACGATGAAGTTACTAAAAAGAAATGTCACTAAAATTAACTCAAAAAATATGAATTCACTAACAAAATATCCACGGAGGAGGCGTCGATCTGCCACGGCTTCGTGGTGGCAGGAGCGCGGAGCCGAACAAGAACGGCCGCAGGAGCCCAGATCTGGACAGCTCCTCCATGAAATCGGGGCGCGACCTCGCCGAGAACATGTCTGTCAACGCCTGCCTTAATTTTTTGTTTTTCAATGTGTAATTTATTTTTAAATCTGAAATTGAGTTCCAATTGCATTCGGTATGCTGTTCAGTTTTTGCAAAAAAAAAAAGAAAAGAGTTGAATAACATAATGAGTTTTATTATTTGGAGATTGCTACGGTTTATCTTCAAATTTGAAGACTCACTTTAACAAATATGCATTTATGCATGTGCAAATGCATATTTAAATACTTGCATTGGAGACAGGATTGGAGATGACCTAAATAGCAATGAAATAGGTGATTTCGACCCATCCCAATCGGATTGAAATCCCCACTATAGTATTCAAGAAATTATATTATCCCTAACCAGAGCAAATAATATATTTCTTGGTTATTATATAGTAGTGATTTAAAAACCTTATGTATAACATGACTTGAGTATAATCATTTTAAGGTAGTTGGATTTTTCCGTTTACATCAAAATCGACTTATAATTAAATTATTTATTTGCGTGTGAAAGCATAAAATTAGCAAAATCAATAACATAAAATGTCATACATTCTATAATTAGGTTAGATATTTTAGTGAGGAATGACTTGATATGCAAGTCATTTCTACATAACACAAAACACTTTATTCTTTTCCTCTTTTGCTTGATTATTAATTAAACACGCAATTCTTTTTTGTTGGTAGCCTAATAAAACAATAATAAGCTATGAAAGAAAAAAGACAATTATATGTTATCAGGATTTGTGTCAATGAACTAAACAAGGCATTAAACTCCAAACTCTATAGTTAATTTTCAAATAATAAAATATTGATTTAAAAAGTTAATTTTATGTCTGATTCCAATTACAACCCTAAAACTAATAAAAGCACCTACCTGCCTCCTTCGACGCTCCTCGAGTATCTATCACGTTTCTTCTCAATTCAAAGTTTGAGCGAAATATTTAAAATTATTAAATTATTTTTTGGGTATTGTTGTAATCTGGAAGGCACGTGACCTTTATCTCTCTCACGAAAAAATACGCAGATGACTTTTGGTTTGCATTTGTATAAATCTAAGATTGTCTCTCTCATTTCTTGTACAAATGTTGATTGGGGTGGATGTCCGATACACGTCGATCCATCCCTGGCCATTGTATGTTATACGGTGACAAGTTGATTTCATGGTCTTCTAAACGACAACCCACGTTATCAAATTCATGTGCAGAAGTTGAATATCGAGAGGTTACTAACGTCGTCTTTAAATCTTGTTGAACACACAATTTACTCTTGGAACTTCATTGTTTGATCCATAAAGCAACCGTTGTATATTATGATAATGTCAGTGAGATATACCTCTCAGAAAATTCAATACAACATCACTGCTCTAAACAAATTGAGATATATATTCATTTTGTTCGTGTAAAAGTAAAATATGGTGAAGTGAGTGATCATCATGTTCTATCTTGTTATCAAATTGCAGACATATTTACAAAAAAGTTATTGTGCTTACTTTTTGATGGCTTTTGGAATAGATTAAATCGCAAATCTCGCACTTCGATTTCAAGGGTGTAATAGAATATATAATTAATGTGATTATTCTAGTAAAAAAATTATATTTAAGTTAGGATGTGATTTTTTAAATTTAAACATATTTATAGCCTTACTTATGTCATAATATTAAATTTTTGATGAATTTTTATTATAAAAATATATAAATTGATTATGTATATGATTGTTTTGAAGGTAAAAGAGAATTTTATTAATTAAATAACAATTAACCCGGCATCAAGTCGGATAGCTGAAGCTACAGATTGTGGGACAAACCTTTCACCATAATCCCAGCTACTGTTAGTTAAAACAAACTTAGTTAATTCGTGAGTCATTTGATTACGGGCGAAACAAAGAACAAATGTTTTGATAGTGGATAGTACGCAACACCGTTCGCTAATTATTCCTCCAAAGTTGTTCAGCTCGACCCGTTTAGCATCATGTAGAGCCCCGACTTCCACCTCATACGAATGGAGAAACCCCGTAATCCCGCTGCAAAATGTTTTACACAAGCATCCACGATAACCCCGGAGATCAATCTACTCGAACCAGTTAGCATCATGCAGAGTCATAACCTCCAACTCATACGGATGGAGAAACCCTGTGATCTTGCTGCAGACCGCCTTAAACCAGCATCCTCGATCAACCCTACGATCAATATGGGCATCGCGAAATTCAAATCCTCCCAACTCATTGGGTTTAACCGGATCAACCCATGGACACCAAGGACCCCCCGTTTCCTTCTAGTACAGATCCCAGGTGACGTATTGAAGCTTAAGTAAGCCGAGACCCCCTACTTTGGTATGTTTGCATGAGTCTGCCCACCGACGCCAGATAACTCTGGTTCCCTCTCAGTAACGATCTACCAACCAGCCAAAACTGATGGTTCCCTCCCAGTACTGATCTCTGTCCAGCCTCGAAACTCCTCCCTAAGCCTTCTTGTCCAACCCCAAAACTCCTCGCCCATTCCTCCCGCCCACCGCCAGTACCCCCTCGCCCATGTAAATGAAATTTAAAATTGAGAAGTAGCAAATTTGAAACATGTGAAAAAGGTGGACGATATCAAAATGAAACTGAGATAGTTTGAAGCATATGAGAGACCATGTGAAGATCAATTTGGATTCACAAAAGATCTCTTCAAATTCTGCAGAATTAAATATGATATGTATTGATATTGTGCATTAATTTCCTGCGAACCTTGAACGAAGCCTCCAAAACTGTTTGGTATTTGTGCCTGGAATTTCATTTAATGCCAATAATTAATAATTTATCATGGTATTTAATAAGCCTACAACACACGTTATTGTTATTAACGGCTCATTAGAATATTTTGATTCATCTAGTATCTAGGATTATTTTATAGTTATTAGATGGCTTACAGCCGTGAAAAAATGATAAAATTTGACTGAAAATTTAAATAAAGTTGTTATAGGAAATAAGGCTATTTTAAAGTATTACATGGATTAAAACCGTGAAAAATTGGTGAAAAATGACTGAAAATGTAACTAAATCTGTGCTATTTTAATATTGTATATAGTTGTCAGCATCAGTTGTTGCTAATTTTATAATATTTATTTAATATTGACATGATCATTATATATATAATTTATATATAAATCAAACAATGTCGCACGTGTCATTATAAAATACTTTTAAGGGGTAATTTCACATAAATCAACAAAAAAATTTGTATTCTCACATAGGTCACCATTTTTTTAATTTAATTTATGAGGCCACCAAAACATATTTTTGTCTCGCTCCATTGATTTTTTTCTAAAAAAACTTATGAAATAACCAAAATACCCTCACAATCAATAATTGAACCTGCGGTTTATCTCGATTTATGGTTTGGCCGGCTTGAGAATCAAATTTTTGTCAAATCGGTTCACCTGGTTTGAAGATTGACCTCCTCGTTTTGTGTTGGCTTCATCTCCGACATCTCG
>JAYMTP010005112.1:0-13869 GCA_036897365.1 Geranium brycei
TTAATCAAACGACCCATCATTGGACTTAATCTCTACATTTATTTGCTTGAAAAATTCACAAATTTTTAATAAATAAAAAATAATTTAATTAATAAAATGTGGTAGACAAAACAAAAAGTTTAATGAAAAATAAAAAAATAATTTAACTAATACGATAATTAGTAAAAAAAATAATTATAAGTATGAACCAAAAAATAAAGAGAGAATGAAAGATGCTCCATTTTAAAAGCCCACAAAGTAGGTTTAGGCCCAAAGATCATTAAAAAACACAAAACTATTAAAAAATTTGTCAATTCCAAAGTTTGAACCTAAGATCTCTTGGATAAAATTCTACACACTTATCATTAAGCCAAACAACTTTTATTATTTAGTTGCACAATTTATGTATAAATATCAGAATTTTAAGGGGGCATATCCAATTTTCAGAAAAAAATTTATACGATTTTTTTTTTGAATTCTCGGACCAAGGGGGGGCGGGTGCCCCCTCCCCCTTGGATCCGCCACTGGTGACAGAGATGGTCACCGTGAAGCCGGCGTGCCCGTGCCAAGAAGAATCGAATGTGTTCGAAATTGTGAGGAGAGAGGAGTAAAAAATGAAGAAAAAAATGCCTTTGAAAATTTGAATGACAATCCGAAACATTTTTGTCATTTTAAGTCAAAAACCGACTGGTATTTAATCTCCTTCTTTTATTTGAGAAAAAATGAATCATCTCATATTTTTATTTAAAATTTTGAAAATAAGTATATTGAAGTGAGAAATGTGTAAAAGTAAGTGTGTGTTTACAATATTACCCCTGATGATGATGGTGAGGTGGGCTGGGCTTGTGGATGATGGGCCGGGCTGGGCTGATCTCAGACGTCATGCCCATGAATACACCAACCTTTATAAATGGCAGCCATATTAGTGGTTCGCCTTCGGTTTCCGATGTGTGTTTTTGGTTAATTTTCAGTTCGTTGTTGGTGTGTTGGGAGATTGTGACCTGAAGAACAGCATGGAGAGGTGGGGAATGGTAAGATTCTCATCTCTTTACAGAAACTCGGTTTTTTTTGTTTTGGTGAGTTTTTGATGTTTTTATGCCTATTGTTAGCTTTGGGTGTGTTTGTTCTGGTCACTGTGCTATAATTGTTCCTGTATTTATTTGGTTTTAATGTTCATCTCCTTGCTATTTTTAGAATTGCTGTTTTCTGTATTCATGTATGGCTTATGTTTTGAATTGCGTTGAATTTTACTTGATTTGCTGTTTGATTACCCCAAAATGGGGATCTAGAGAAGATCCATTTGAATTTAATGTTATAGTTTCAATGATTACCGCAGATTGTCCTGCTGAAATTTGTGGAATTGCATGTGACATTTGAAACAACCCTATATTGCTTGTCTCCCGCTCTGTATTTTCGGTATTTTAGTTATTCTAACTATTCTAACTAGACACTCTTTACGTTTTACAGCCTTGTGTTTGTATAGCAATTATTGGATTTATTTATGGGGTTTTGGGTTTATGAAACTCGGAGATTGAATCGTAATTCAGAGGTTTTGAAAACCCTTTCTCTGGTACCTGATATTACAATTTTTTGAACTATTTGTGAAGTAGTGTATGTTTGCCCTTTCTTCCTCTTCCTGTCCAGTTAAGCGTGTTTGATGGCCAAACATTGATTTGCAATATTTAACATACTACTTATATTAATGACAGTGTCTGATATCCAAACTTCAAAGAAAACAAAGCAAGAAGAGAAAAACAGAAAACATTAATAAATCTTATCTTATTCTAATTATTGTCTATAGATACTGTAAATGACTTAAACTAGCTCTAGTCAAACTCCTTTCATCCATTTATTATCATCCTAGAAACTTTGGAGGGCGAATTTATTAACGTTATTTACACTGATAGTATTGGAACTTTTTCTATCTCACAGGTTATTGTTGAATAAGGGTAGAGTTCCATTTTTACCATGACACTGTTATAGAGGCAGCAAGAAACAACAGAATTGTCAAATTTGTCAATTTATCCCAGGTATAATGATTTCATCATTTCAGTGTCCAATAATGTTGTGTGCTTAAAACCATTTGTTGTCACCATTTTATATGTTTCTTGATGATACCGTTTCTGAATGTTACCTTTTCTTTTACCCGTACCAGGAATAAGGTGAAACTGTTCTTCCATTGAGTGTGGAAAATAGAATTGATATAGGAACAGATGCCACAGTACATGGAACTCAAAGAAAGATCTGTATGCTGGAAGATGATTTGGATTCAATTGATTGACACAGCGGAGATGAGCAGTACACATGTCAGGCAAACGATGATATGACATACAATCTTGTCATGTCAAGCGTCCCCAGTTCACACAGGTGTGTACTCTCCTTCTCAATCCTTGATCAATCTTAGTTGCATCATTTTAATTTCCCAGTATTAAATTCTTGTGTTGAATTACTGTGTTTTGTTGTTCATAACGAATGAGTGAGTATTTTTGTTACTGGGAGTTCAAGAAAATATGGCTGCTTCATACACAAATCTTGATGGACTTTCATCAAATAGCTATGAAAAAGTAAAGTGTTAGATATAATCTCTCAACCTGCATCCTTCATATTGCCTATTGCTTTTAATTTACTAAACACTGTTTCACTCTCTTCTACATTTCTTTTGATGACTGCAAGTCATCTTATGGGATTATAAGAGGTATAACACGTTGACGAGGAAAAAAAAAGAAAAAAAAGTAGCTATTAAAGGACATAAAGAAGTACCATGTTGTCATTCTAGTAGTTCCAAACTATGTCATGCATTGCACGGTACAAGGTGATTAATGTGAACATTTTCTGAATGAATTTTAGCTAAGAAGGTTGACTAACAAATCATTCTCATACTCTTCGTCACCCAGAGTCAGTTCTTTTGCTCTCTTAGCTTCTCGTTTCCAGTCAGTGCAAACTAGATTACAGATCATCATGCACATACAAGATAATTGTGCTGCAGCAAGCCCAAACCACAGACCCACAAATCCCATCTCAAGTCTGAAAGCCATTAGAATGGCAACCGGAAGACCAATTAAGTAGAACGAACCAAAATTTATGTAAGCACCCATCTTAGGCCGAGCAGATCCAATTAAGATTCCACATGCAGCTGTTTGAGGACAGTTGCCTAGCTCACAAAAGCCTAATATGGGAAGTGCGGTTGATATCAAAGCAAGAATATGTGGCTCAGATGTATATAACTGCCCCCAAACATTTCTCACTGCAATAGTGAAAGCAAAGGCCAATATTCCACACACAACTGCCACAATAAGTCCCATGATGGTAGTCCGTTGAGCTCGCGTGGGCTGCCCTGCCCCCAAGTCTTGACCAATTCGTGTCGATAAACCCAAGCCTAACGAGTGAGGAAAAACATATAGTAACCCTGTTGTCTGTATGAGGATTCCCATTGCAGCTACACTTGACTGTGGATTACTTAGTATGCCACACAATAGAAGCATTATCTCATACCACCACCACTCCAAACACACAGAAAGTACACTTGGCCCTGCAAGGGCCAGCAGTGGCCGCCAGCCTTGGGAGCATGATTTGACGGCTTGCACATCCCAAGGCTTCAGCACTGTTCTTGACAAAGCAAGATATGCCAGCAATCCCAAGTTTAAGTTTAATGTATTCCAAGCTGAGGCTAGTGCAACTCCACTGACCCCCAAATTTAAGTATACAACAAGGAAGTAGTTGATAGGAATGTGAAGGATCATTGCACAAATGGCTGACACGGTTAGTGGTTTAGTTATACTTTGTGCCCTTAGAAATGTTCTTAAGGGATAGAGATGAGCTTGGGCTAGCAATTCAGGGATAGAGTATTTGAGATAGACCTTGGCTACTGATGTTATTTCTTGATCCTGACCTAGCCATAGAAGAATTGGTTCCATGTTTAACCACAGTATAGAGATTGGAATGGCCGCTAGGAGAAGGAGACATAAAGTTTTTTTGTACATTTGGCCGAGCACTGCCCATTTTCCCGCACCATAAGCCTGACAGCATATGGGTTCCATCCCCATGGCTAACCCCTTCATAACCGAGTAACCTGTAATATTTGCAAACCCTGTTGAGAGTGAACCCCCAGCCAATTCAACATTTCCCAGATATCCCATGAACACTATAGAGACAGCAGATTTAGAGTAAAAGAGCAGACTTGTTATCACAATGGGGCACACAATTTTCCCCAGCAAAGTTAGCTCCTCAGCAACCTGCATAATTCAGGAGGAGGGTATTGAGAAATACAAGAGCAAAATCATGCTAAAACTAAATAATGAAAGCATAAGTAAGCCATCAATTCGGCATAGATTGAAAATTGTTACCATTTTATGGAGAACTATTGAACACTCAAAAGGGATTGCGTAATTTGGCAAATGGCCTTGCCTGACAGCGTGATTGCTATTTTTCAGCGAGAGGGATTAGGGTTCCCAAATCTTTCTAAGGTCTTTTTGTCTCCCCTGCTTCGTAGTGGAACAGACTCTTGTAGACCTTATATAACTCCTCTAGACTAGAGACTTCAAAATTCATTGCACTCAACATCATAAAACGACCTCTCAAAATGTCAAACTAATACCTTGTATCTATCTGCAAAAGGCCAGAGAATACCGTATGGCATTTAATACAATTTTTATGCCTATAATGCGCTAGAGGGTTACGCGCACTGAGCGCGTAATAGCCACTTCCCAACGCCCTCAGCCATTGGTACTGTTTTATGACTTTCTTGATCTGGGCGAAACGACAATTCCCTTATTATCGCACATGGCTGGGGAGCGTTACCATTATACTTTTCACACACATCCTTCAAAGGCTTATCAATCACGTGTTGCTCGTGAAATGATTTCAGAAAATGGGGATGAACTGGAGGAGTGACTGTTTCTGGACGTTGATAGGTAAAAGTGAGTTTCACTTGGCCTAATAGACAAAGAACATTTCTGGTCTGATATTAGGGAGATGCTTTGTCTATATTTGCTAATTTGGTGACAGATTAATGATTTCATTTATGTCCATTAACTCTCCTTAGTTTCCTTC
This sequence comes from Geranium brycei, assembly GCA_036897365.1. Taxonomy (NCBI): domain Eukaryota; kingdom Viridiplantae; phylum Streptophyta; class Magnoliopsida; order Geraniales; family Geraniaceae; genus Geranium; species Geranium brycei. The sequence goes on from JAYMTP010005112.1 coordinate 5,029, forward strand.
TTTATAGTATTGTAACGTCTTTTCAAACTTTCCCCTTTGAACTCGCTTGAAATGTGCAAGTCTTTATTGCTAGATAATTGAAAATTTCAAGTTCATCGTTTGTCTGCTAACAGGCCACATTATATGCCAGCTTTGAGAACAGGGGGTGAACCTTAGCTCTGCTTGGGATTTACAGACAGGGGAAAGGTAAGAGTTGGTTGAGGGAATCACCATTTATTTATATCCAGGGCAAGAACATTACATTAATAGAATATCTATCTCGGTTTCAAGCCCCCATCGGCAACATCTCTCTCTCTATCAACTTATGTTGAGTCAAGTGCAAAAAATAGAACATATTTTCTTCTCAAGGGTAGTCTTGAGCCCAAATATTGATACTTCAAAACTGATAAAAAAATAGAAATGAGGTTTGTGTACTCTCCTTGTTAGTGTCTTGAGTGGAAATATTTGAATCATATCACTTTTTATTGAGTATTTTTTTAGTATAAACTTGAGGTTGTAAGTGAGGCCAATATATAATTTGTCGGTTCGCGTGGAGAACTTATGTCTTGATGGTTTTGGTTTTCAATGTGATAGTGTTTGTAAATTCAGTATATTATATAGGGGCAATTTCATGTCAGTACCCCAAGTTTGAAATTTTTTTTGCCATTACTCCAACAATTTTAATTTTTAAGTTACACTTAAGGTAACGGCAGTTAAATATAAATGAATTGATATGTAAAAAGACCAAAATACCCTTAGTATTTAATTTTCAAATTATACACATATTTGATAAACATGAAATGACTATTTTACCCTCGGTAAAATACTAAATTGAACTTACACTTAACGGTAAAATACTAAATTGAACTTACACTTTGCCTTCTCAAATAACAAAATAAATAGTATAGAAAAAACCAAAAATAACTTGTGAAATTACAAATATGCCCTCATCTTATGTATACTTATGGCATCATTTATATATACTTATGGCATTGTTTAACGACAAAATAAATGCGGACGATTTAATCGGTAATCTAGAAAACCACCTCTTTAGGCTTTTTGTCAACGCACAACTAAAATTTAGCCAAATTCACTTCAAATAAATCTTAAACTCTCCGCAAATTTTCTTCCTCTTATCTCCTTCTTCTCCACCAATTCCACGCCGTCGCCACCACCAGTTCTCTCTCTCTTTCTCGATGGCCACCGTTGGAAGTACCCAAATCCAGAATCGGCTTAAGGAGAAAAACCCATTAAATTAAGGTCGAAAAGGTCGGAGCTTTTAGCGTTCCTGGGTTTATGGAATGACGGAGTACCGAGCGCAGGCGCAATCAATGAATCTTTGGACAGACGACAACATCTCCGTTATGGAAGCTTTCATGAGCTCCGATCTGTCGAGCTTGTGGCCTCCTCCGCAGTCGTCCTCCGCCTCCACCTCCGGCCCCGATCCAGCGTTGTTGAACCAGGAGAGCCTCCAGCAGCGGTTTATATATACTTATGGCATCATTTATATATAGAGAGAGAAACAGAGAAATTAGTTACATTTTGGGTAATTCTGGAATGATTGTTGTGTGTGTCAACCTTTGAATTTTAGGGTTGAGAGGTTGAAGATGAGGGCATATTTGTAATTTCACAAGTTATTTTTGGTTTTTTAATATAATTTATTTTGTTATTTGAAAAGATAAATGTACCCTTTAAGTGTAAGTTCAATTCAGTATTTTATAGAGGGTAAAATAGTCATTTCATGTTTATCAAATATGTGTATAATTTGGAAATTAAATACTAAGGGTGTTTTGGTCTTTTTGCATATCAATTCTGTTATATTTAACTGTCGTTACCTTAAGTGTAACTTAAAAATTGTTGGGATGCCGGCAAAAAAAGTTTCAAACTTGGGGTACTGAATTCGAAATGAGGCAAAGTTGGAGTAGTGACATAGAATTACTCCTATTATATATGTTTGTTCACCAACCCATTTCTCTTGTCCGTACCCGGAACTCGGATATTCTATGCAAGTAGAAGTGAGCCTATTTAATCAAGGTTTGGTTCGGCTCAAGTTTGAACAAGCTAGTGTTGAAAAAGAACTCAAGATTGAATTTGATTCGATTAGCTTTTGTTATAGACATCCATCATAAATTTATATTTTAAAGGGATAATGACAATTTGTTACACCTAATTATCGCGAAATGACACTTTCATACCCAAATTATTATTATTATTTTTTAGTATCCTGATAATTTTTTGTGACAACCTACCTCTAAAATGCCCAAAATGCCTTTGGTTTAAGAAACCAAAATCAAATTGGTTCAATTTGGTTTAAAAACTAGAATTAAATCGGTTTAAATTCAATTGAACCAGTTGTTCTTCTTTTTCTTCAACGCACAAATCGTTGAACCTGACCTCGATTTTGGAGATCTCGACCCCAACCCTATCGGTACAGTCCATGAGGAGCTTCTTCTCCCGAGCCCCGAGTTTGCAGACGTCGACCTTGCTGCGAACCACCGTACCGTCCTCACACCCGTACTAATCCGGCCGAACGCGTCCGGCGTGTTGCACATCTCCCGAACGCTCCCAAACCTCCAACTCTTCCTGCTGCTCATCTGCCGCGAAAGATCGTCTACGACGAAAGCCACCGCCGCCATTTTTTCCGGCGAAAGACCTTGAAATCGCCGAATAATTTTCTCACACAGTAGTTTCATATATAGTTCTAATAATTAGGGAATCAGAAGGTCGGATCTGATTCAGCTTGGTCCAATTTCATAACTATGTCCATAGACAATTTTAATTATACGCTAGAATTCAAACTTGAATTGTTTATAGTTGATACGGTAAAGTGGCATAGCCAATCCCAACTATAACCCATTCCATATAGCTATCTCCAACTTTAAAAGTGGACACTCTGTTATACTAAGAGATTCGAAATGGACCGTTAATTTTGAAGTGAAAAGACGAAAATGGACTCGGTCAGATTTCAAATTTTCAAATCATGCCATTAGGGTCAATTTCATGCAACCATCTCCTCCGAGCACCTCACCACCAGAGCTTTCCCTTTCATCCGACCACTCCCCGCCACCTCCCTCCTCCTATTCCTGTTGGACACTCCAAAAAAACGCATCAAAAATTGAGTCGGCAAAGCACTCGGGCGAGAAATGCGATGAACTTCTAGTTCCCAGGAACAACTAATAGAGTTGTTTCCTTAATGTCCACATAATCCACCTATAAACATTCCAAAAGTTCAACCTGAGCGTGACGGTGGCAAAACCATAGTTGCACAATAAAGAAAATTGCATACTTCAATGTCCGATATAGCTGTCCGAAAGACACAATCCTAATTCACCAGTCGGAGATCCCGGCAGAAGTCAAAGTAAACACTCATCCAGATCAAACCTAAATATTAACTGATATTAAAAATGGCACATTGATTGAATAATGTAAAGATAAATTCAACAGAAAGACATGAGAACCAACTGAACATTTGGTAGACTTGGAGTGTGGTTCATCCGGAATGAAAACCCTTTTTACTTTATTAAAGTTCATACGAACAATATACTACGTAAAGAAAAAAATGATCTGATGGCCAGAAATGCTGTTTTTCTGAAGTGAAATTTTTTATCTCATTGCAAGCAAATATAAAGCAATTACAATGTAAAGCTTATAAATCTTTGCTTGAATGAACTAAATGGTTCAGATCATGGAAATAACAAGGGAGTGCCCAATGTGAAGCTTGCCTGTAGATAAGATCTTTTTTGTACAGCCTTACACCTTTGCTCATCCATCGTAAAGCACTGTACAAGTAGTAGTAGTTGATACCGTTAAACAATTGTAACATAAATTTCGAAATGGCAAGAGTCTCTTGGACAACGTGTATACTTGTTGTTCTATTAATCATTGCACCCAAAATCCCCTTCAACAACCTTGAACTTTCTCTCAAAGCCTCCAATATGGTCGTAGAAGTCTCTAGATGCCACTTGTGTGCTCTGGAAACCAGTCCGTCAAAAAATAGGTCAAAAATTGTCTTTTAAAAGTGACATTGACATGGAATGTCTCTCGTGCGATAATGTGTCACGGCCTTGACATGGATTGTCTCTCGTGCGACTTTATGGAACTTGCCACGGCCTTGGGGGTGTTTTGTGTCACTGTCGTGACGTGGAGGCCGTTTAAACCCTCCAAACGTTAGAATTTCCCAAAACTCTAGTATGGAAAGTTGTAGATCTTCGAATTCTCTTAAATTTGGACTATAATTTCGCCCGATTTCGAGCTATAATGTTCGAGCTACGCCATCTGCAAGCTTCAGCAACAATTATGACCAAAATGTATCCTGAATTAACTTGTTTTCGCACGACAAACATTAACAACCCGTGAATACATAAAGACATACAAAGATGATAAAATATATAATATTATGGAAAAAAACTACTCTTTAATATGGAAAAATATATCATAAATGTATTCTCGAATGCGACCGCATCAAAAGTTATTTAATGCATAACGTTCGATTTTTGTTGCTACTTTTAATGTTTTCAGACTTAGTTTCAATTAGATTTTATAATTTTCAATTTGGAATACACACATATAATTATAGTTTAGAGTTTACTGGAGTAAAGTTGTCCAATTAGTTCAAAATTAACTTCTTTAAGTCTAATTATTCAACCCATAATTAAGCATAAAATAAAGAAAATAAGTCATCGATTCAGTCTGGTTAGAACCGAAAAACCATCTGCAGTCATGGGCAGTTATAACTGATCTGTCAAAAGACATATATTGATTCCATGTATGGTTCCCTAAATTCGAAAATCGAATAGACCGATTAAATCCAATCTGAGAATCACAAACACTAATAAACTGTCATGGACAATAATTTGTAACATCAGACTTATAGCAACCAGACACAATAAAATCAAAGCAGTGAGTTATTTTCCTACCATCCCATTTTCTCCTAAGAAGTAATAATCATTCCGAACACTTTTCCTATTTTTTAAAGAGCAGTAACGAGGGAGAGTCATTTTCTCTCCACAGGGTATTGATGAGAAGTTGGTTCAATTTATGTGCATACAAAATGATTAAATGAGACTTTTCATCTCAACCATCTTATTTATTTCCACGTACTTGTATCAGTTTTGTAGCTTTTACAAATTAGAAATTATCAGACTCCACATTTTGTTAATTACGTACACATTCTTATGCTGTTATGCTATATCATGTTAATTTTAACATATTAAAACCAATCATATGCTAATCATGTGTAATTAATAGCAAGAAATAACTACCATGAGTTAGCCTGGTGGTTTAGGGCCTAAATAAAAATTTGCTGATACTGACGCTAAAACTGAAAATTAAGTTTTTTCACAAAATAACTTAATCTTTTAACTAAAATATAAAATTGAATATACACAATTTAAGCTAGAAGATAAAAACAGAAAAACTTTTTAAATTTTTTATTTTAATTTTAAAAATTAAATCTTAATTCAAAAGAAATTTCGTCATAGAAATACATATATTTTGCAAAAGAAAATTCGCAACAAATTTTTGTTATTATACAATACACAACACGCTTTGCAAAAGTACATAGTATAAAACATTTTTTTGCTGTTTTTCCTAAAATAAATAGAGTTCAAACACACGACCAAGCAGAAGAGTAAACAATTCTTTTATTTTTTGATCAATCTTCGCATTGTATAAATAAAAGCTCTCAAAATGAAGCTAAGGATTCACTCAGCATTGGCCGGCTTCGATCTACCCCTTGTATAGCCCAATCAGCTCACAGCCTTCACAAAACTTAGCATGTAAGCTAATTTATGATTAGTTTTGTTGAAACTAATTTAATTTATAATTAGTTGGTTGGTAGGAATTGGATTAGTATGTGAACAGAAAATGAGACTTCTACCTACTTCTATCTATTTAAAAGTATATATTACAAATTCCCAAAATAAACAATAGTTTAATAATATTCAATGATTTTGCAGTTATGATTATAAGGGAACACTAATTTAATTTTTTGATTAATTTTTTTTAACATTAAAATTTTGAATAGAGCTTGAAATAAGTTTTGTTTTGTAGTTTAAGTTTGAATGAACCATCAATTTATGCCAAATTGAAGTAATGCTGTATCTACTAATCACTTTTTTAAGATGATAAACATTTTTCATGAATGCTAATTCCTAACATAAAAAATTATAGCAACCGGACACAACAAAATATAATCAAACAGAGAGTTATTTTCCAATTCTGCTATTTTCTTCAACAAAAAAAATAAGTAATAATCATTTCCAATACTTTTACTAATTTTTAAAGAGCAGTAAAGAGGAATAGTACAGTATTAATAAGGTGGTTGGTTTAATTTATGTCTCAATTACCTTATTTATTTCCACGTCTATCCATTACAAAATATAAATTTAAAAAATAAACAATGACTGGCTCCGATTACATATTTTATACACGCTCCCAATCTCATCTCAGTGCTTAATATTAATTTAGGCTTATTTCACTTCACCATTTTGTGAATGAGTAGCACACATGAATATGTAAGCTGCCCCTGTAACAAAGTTGTAAATGTCTCACAGCGTTATGATAGTACATAAGGGCCTTCGGAGCTATACAGGGTCATGGCGAGGCCATGATGGAGCCATGACGAATTTCTATTTTTCTATTATTACTTTTGTAATATAAATTAATTTATATATGTACTAACAATACATATTATACTAAAAGTTATAATATTTTTAACATTTTACGTGTCCTCATAATCCTAAAATCAAATTGTTTAAAACATGTGTCATATTAATTTTTGGTTCATTGCAAGACTCGTGTCAAACGAATTAAACATGAAGAAGTAATATTAGGGTTAATATAAAATTTTACTTTTATCTACTAGTATTAAGTTTTTTTATTTAATTATTTTCATATTTTTCATTATATAAAATAACCACCTATTATAATTCATTATTAAGTATTTATAAATAAGACAACCATATTTTATATATTTCTAAAGTAGCCAATGACATTGTTAAATGGGGTAGGAGTGTTCGAACGTTCGAACATATAGAATGTGCAGTGCGAAATGGTAGAACGTGATGGACCTTGTAAAACCTTAAAAATGTCTGTTGTATAACTTTTCTGCTCACGTGTCGCGCGCTGGTCGCGTGTTTAGATCTTCAGTGATCCAGCAGCTGCAAAACGCTTGAACGTTTGAACGTTCTACAGCCGTTTGTATTGAAGCTCATCCCATAACCAATATGCTAAATTGTAATCGATGATATTCCCAAGTAAAAACCAACGGTACCCGAAGAATATCTCAATGATTTTCATTATCATCCAAAATGTTCTAGCAATTTTTTTATAACTAATCTAAAGAACAGCTAAAGTTCTCAATTAAAATATTTACGCTTTTAACTATATATTATTATATTAAGCACAAAAATATCAATTGTGCGTTTGGCTAATATACTTTGTATTTGAGAGGCCGTCTCTACTCTCTAATAATAAAAATATTGTTTTGGCTGATAAAAATACGTCGGTGCAGCCGACATGGACCCTCTATTTAAAGCAATTTTCCTTTTTATTCTTTGTAGTTTCTACACGTTCTTCACTTGCTATTATAGTGCAGCTCAACACATCGACTGAGTACTCTGCTGGTAAGTACATCCAATTCCATTCTTGTAGATTAGAATTGATATTTTCGATCAAGTTCTGAGCTTGAGGTTTATGACGTGATTAAAGTTAAGATATATAGGCTGAGCTCAAGTTCAGGTTGTTTACAACTAAACGGCCTTGGTTTTAAACTTGAATCTAACCCCAACTCGATTATAGCAAGTCATGTTATGTTGAGTTCAAAATTCTATCGGAAGATTACAAAGTATAAGGAGAGTTTATATGCACATTGGACTCTAAGCTCAATAGGCTAATCTTTTGGGTCAAAGTGGGCTCTAATGTGTATGTGGGCTTTTCTTGAGTGCTCCTCCTAGATAAGGTCCGAATCTCCCCAACAGTGGTATCAGAGTCTTGGTTTGGTAGACTCTCCTAGTTAAGTGGGTCCAGGTACTCTTATGGCTGGTAAGACCGGGATCATGAGTTGGCCCTTCTCATGATGAGGCTCAGATATGATGAAAATGGTCATTGTGAAAGAGTAGACCAAGGTAAAGTATGTGGGCTTAGGGGGAGCCAGCCCGATGTTATGTCCACACGTGAGTTCAAAATTTCACATCGAAAGATTATAAGATATAAGGAGAGTTGATATGCACATTGGACCCTAGACCCAATATGTTAATTTTTTGGGTTAAAATGAGCTCTAATGTGTATGTGTATGTGAGCTTTCCTTGGGTGCTCCTTCTAACACAGATCTCCTTAACAATGCAAACCAATATTTAAAGAATCGAGTATGAACTATTCGTTAAAATCTCAACTCGTTTACGTCTCTACCCATTCAGATCTTGGGATATATACATAGGCAGATGTCATGATCATATCGGTACAGTGTAGGATCCTATTTCCAATATGAATCCCTGTTAACTAAAAGAGTCAGGCATCAATGAAGCGGGTGGATTGCAATCTTGGGTACAAATGGAATTTGTATTTCTTGGTTTTTTAAATTTTATTAAAACTTTATTATACATTAAATTATGAATTATATTATTTAAAATAATAATATTTTAATATTTGTCACATTCACACCCTAGATATCAATAAAATGCATATTATTATAAATTATAAAATATAATATATAATATAAATTTTTTATTTTTATATACTTTCATTTCATCGAAAACATCCATTAAATTTTTTTCCATAAATCCGTCTACACTCATCTAGCCGACTTAAACCCTTGATCATATGAAACTAGATTAATTGATGTTTTAAAATCCTCACCTAAAC
>JAYMTP010005113.1:0-13869 GCA_036897365.1 Geranium brycei
TGGTTTTAGTACTTGATTTTTAGGAGAATCCATGAGGTAAAATATAAGAAGTTTTAAAATTTTGGAAAAATTCCTTTGGTATTAAATAAGTATTTATTCTGTACTTGTCCTATTAATCCCTCGTTAATCTCCCAACTAGTTCCTAATTAATTATTTATAATTTTTAATTAATAATTCAATTCAATTTATTTTCTAATTAATCCCTGATTAGTTCTCAAAAGACCCTCTCGGCCTGACTAGCGTCTGACGATTTTCATAACAATGATTACACGTATATTCATATAATTTATATGAAAGACATATATTACAATATTTTAATAAAATAATAAAATATTTTAACACAAAACACACAAATTATAAAATAGCTTGAAGGATATGACTGGTGTAAAAGATAAAAGAAATTTTATCGAGTAAAAAATTGGTCAAGTTGAATTAGAGAATTCAGGAGTTTCATAGTAATGTTTGTCGGTGATTTAATTTTGAGTGATGGGTAGGAATGGCAACGGGTTGAGTTTCGCCAGACCTGCGCCCAACCCGCTCATTAACAACGGGCACCCGACCTGTTCAAAAACACGTGAATAAGTTTCAGGTGCCCAACCCTTTCAAAACCGATTGGTACGAGAATTTCCCAAATTGAAGATAAGTGATGGAGGATGGGTGAACATATCGAGTTTAGGAATAATTTTGAACATCCCGATTATACAAGTATAATGAAATGAACAAAATTGTAACACTTAATAATTTTATACGTTTGGTTATATTTTTCGTATTTTAGAAATTTAATATTTACCGGAGATAGAGTTTTAATTTTTTTTACACGAGTATATATTTCTTGACTGAACTTAATTGTAGACATGTGATTGCCTTATAGAACAATTAAGCAATTTATGAATATTGTTTTGGATAAAAATAACAAACAAGTTGATGTTGTGTTGCGTTTGAGTAAATTATAGTTCTTTTGCATTGCTTGACCTTGGACAATTGAGAATCATGATCTTTTTGATAAAACCGAGGGAAAATAAATTTGCCAAAACATGTATGTCCAACGGTTCTATTATTTAAAAGCTTGTACATTCATTTTATGTTTGTTTGTTTTGAGATGGAACAAATCCTCCAAAAACTTAATCGTAAAATCTAAAATGTATGTAGTGAAGAAGGTTCTTGTTGTCTCTTTCGTATTGGTTGTGTTTTCTAATTTCTTCCTTTCATCTCTTTATTCGCAGAATTTGTGTAGCTAACATCAAACATGAATAAGACTATGTCTTGGGCAGCCGAGAATCAGTGGACTGAAGTAACAATCGAGAGCGACAACCAGAACCTTCTCCTAGCGATTCAGGGGACCGAGAGGTTGTCTAGCCAGTGGGGAATGCTTGTGCAGGTTTGTCGTCATCGCATCTCGGTTAGTCTTTCGCTTGTTGTTTCTTTTTCAAGGCACAATGCCAATAGAGCGGCCCGTGCTTTGGCCAGATACTCACTTGTTCATGATAACTGAATTATGGGTGAGAGATTTGTCCCACCCGAGTTTATGGAGGCCGTTGTTGCGGCCGTCCTTAATATATGCACGTTTGCTTTTAAAAAAAAACATCACATTCATAGATATACAATAAAAATGAATGGACAACTGGGCTAAATTGAAAAAGCAGGCCCAAAAACTAATTGGATTTTCTTAAAACCGATCATTACCCAATGGGTCTTAACGTGGGCCAAGTTCGATATTGATTTTGTGATATTCACTGGACCTATTGAAATCTATCAGCCACTGTTCATGCTGGTCTGATATTTGTAGATAGACTTTGGTTGTTTATTTACTTACGGGGAAATGATTAGGTTTAGGGATTACCCAATTGGAAATGATTGATTTACAGAACAATTATGCAATCTAACACCATATGACCAAACGCAGAACCCCTAACACCATATAACCTGCTGCTTGATCTGCTCCCTACGGTTAACCACCTTATCAGCAAAACCGCTAGCTTCCCCTCATGAATGCTTTCAAATTTCACTTGCAACAAGAGCCTGGAATCCTTTGAAATAAGGCCAAACACATGTTCTTTGTCAGAATCAATTACAGGCAGAAATTATCATGCGTCGCCAACTTCAATACATAATCTCAAACTCACTCATATACGCAACAACCAGGTAGTTCATTTTGCTAACCCTTACTGTGATCTAGTTGAAAATTAGTCAAAAATATGAAGCAGTGCAGATAAATCCGATGGTCAATGTGTACAAGACTTTTAAGCACATATCTATCTAATCTATTAAGAAATAAGATATAGCCTAGAGAAAAAGAAGATAATGAAGAGAGATATTAAGAATGAATTACACACACTACACTAAACACAGACCTCAACTACCCAACTTCAAGTGGTTTAAGGCAACTTCATTGTCACACATGGTATAATAAGTTACACAAAGCATGCACAAATTCAATCTGTAGTGACAAATGCAACATAGTATAAACCTCAAGGAATAAAATCTTCAGAAGAACCGTCTCTTTTTCTTACTATCCTACTAACTAAAACATCGGATTTTACCAAGAATCAGATAAGTATTCCCAAAGAACACCCTTCAAATTTGCTTTCTTTTCCATCAACGAGTTTTTTACGAGGAAAATTAAGAACAAATGATGGAGATATCAGAATATGCAGAAAGAAATGCATATCAACTAAACCATTTGCATCAACCACACCTAACAAGACAAGCAGCCAATTTACACTGGTAAGAAAGAGAAGCAGAATATATTTCAGTATAATTCAAGCTTATTTCCATCCACGACTTGCTAGATTTTATCCAGCTTTTCCGCCTTCACGACAGGATTTGCTTTAGCAATAGCATCACGAGCAGCAATCCGATAATCAAAAGGGCAATCATGCTTGCCAGAATACTGATGAGTGGTACAGAAGAGGTTACCACAACTGCAATTGATCGCAACCTGCTCCTTTCCATTGTTGCTTTGATTCCTATTCACAATACTTCCAATGGATGACGATGCAAGTTTAGCCTGATCCTGCTTCATCGTCATGTACTTGTGACATTTGGAACACATATTCATTGTAGCTGCACTTCCAAAGAAGCCACAATTGTTAATACATAGGATGGGCCCTTCTCGAGCTTGGCATCCTGTCTCATCGGGAGATTCCTGTTATGTTCACATGTGAGTTCAAAGTCTCACATCGGAAGAGTATTGAGTATAAGGAAGGGTTTATATACACATTGGACCTTAGACCCACTAGGCTAGTCTTTTGGGTCAAATGTGGGCTCTAATGTGTGTATGGGCTTTCCTTGGGTGCTCCTCCTAGGCAGGTCAAAATGATAAATTGATGTGGGTTCATAATGACGCGGGCTTCTCGGTGCGTCGGGCAGTGTCGGTTGTGACTGGGCTCGTTGTTTGTGGAATTTCTCGGTCCCTCCAAAGTATCAGTCTTTTGCATGGCTAGCTATGCATAAAGCCATTTCAACAAAATTATTCTTGGAACGGCGTGGGGTTCTCATGGGCAATGGTTATTGCTCTTTATGCGATGATTCTTTGGAGAATAGTGTGCATTTATTGATCCAATGTGGATGGGCTTGGAGGTTATGGAATGGAATCTTGCGTTGGTGGGGGGTTACTTCGGTGTTGCCCGGTGACCAGAGAAGTCTGTTGGTAGGTTGGAAAAGTTTTCGAAGTAAAGGCAGACGTTTGGAGGCTAAAGTTTGGTCTCAATGTTTCTTTCTTGGCTTATGGCACTTATGGCTTGCAAGAAATAATCGTTTCTTTAATGGAGTGTTTGTGTCTTCGGAGGAAGTGGTGGGAAAGGTTCAGAGTGTATCTTATTCTATGTTAACTATGGATGGCTTTACTGTGGGAAGTGTGGAGTTCTTGTCTTGGGTGTCTGATCCTATTGGTGTGATTTCTTGATTTGTTTGTGTTTTTGGTTCCTTGTTGTGTCTCTGTTTTCATTTCCTCTGAATTTCTGTTGTTAGTGGTTCAAAGGTCTTCTGGGGCTTCTTGCGCTGACTCTCTTTTTTTGGGCTGTTAAGAGTAATAAAATTTCTATTTTGCAGATAAAAAAAATAGTAACCAACGGTAAATGTGACGGTTAAGTTAAGTTGAAATAGAAAAAACTTGTCCGATTTCTAAAAGCTTTACTTAAAAATCAGGACTTCAAATATGGTCTTATAATATATGAGAAATGACTAATTTGGGTTCTTCACTTCCTATCTCTATGTCACTTGTCATCTCTTTTTCATTCTCTCCTTTATTTTACTTGAAGTCTTGTTTTGTTTTCTTTTTTTGGATTAGCTTACACTTTCAACCTCTATTGCATATATTTTGATTTTTTTTTCACAGCAAACCAATGATTAGAATAATTGAATGACTTTTTTTGAAAACTTTTATTATTGAATGACTCAACAGAACACATTAACATGAAAATTTACTAACAATGATATCATATATAATTTTAGATAAGTCTAGAATGACAAAACAACCCAAATTCAACATGAACCCATTGTGACAAAAAATCCATGAAGGCATTTTAAAGAAATTGAGTCAAAATGACAAGTCATATTTTTAATCAAAGAAGGAAATCACATAACCGGTCAGGATGAAGATGGGATGTCCTGCCCTGCCCATATCCTACACATATAACAAATTTATCATATATTTAATTAAAAAATAATAATTATATTTTGAATCGAATTTATAAAACATACATTTTCATATTCTATCAGAACAAGAAAAAAAAGTCATGAACACAACACATATTTTCCACAGAAGTGATAATGAGATTGTAGATGACATTTTTTCAACTCCTTGTGAATTTTCCCCATAACTCTTTACCTATTAAACAAAAGCTCTTAATTATGATCCGAGTTGTTTTCCGACCGTTGGGCGTTGAGAGCTGAAAAGAATGAACACTAAAATCTGTAGCACCAAACACTGAACTATTGAATTCAATGCACATTTGGGTCCCACCAAACCAAAACAGTGTACTCTAAAAGACGATAATGCCCTCCTGATTCTGCATTGACTCGGAAGAAACGAGGGGTTATTTGGTAATTTAGGTTAGTAACATACTGAGAAATTAATATATAGCACTTTATATTCTCAGACTGCAACTGGAATAAATCCAAATCATAAGAAACTTTAGCAAACTCCAAAACACCTCTGCTTCTCCTCCTTCCTTGCACTCTCTCTTGTTAACTTCTTCTCCTTCTTCTCTTAAGGGTCACTCTCAATTCTCTTCTTCAACATGGTCCTCATGGATGGTCCCGAGTCTCAGCTCCTGCAGAGCTTGGACTCATTCTGGTTCTTCTCAAACATTTTCTCATGCACAACAAAAACCCAGAACCATATGTTGCTGGTTGGTGCTGCTGACCAAAATTCAAGTACTCAGGGCCATGCTGAGATGGATAAAGAACACATTTTGGTGGAGAAAGATTCAAAACCCATTTCTCCAACAATCCAAATTCAGCAGAAATGTGGTGAAAATGAGAGCCCAAGAGCAAGGTCTGCAGAGAAGAGGAGGTCAGCAAGAAGAAGCAAGAGGAGGAACCAGAGAAGAGAGGTTTTTGGGGAGCTTCATTTGGGGTGTGATTGGGCTCTTTTAGATGAAGTGGAAACATATTTATATGGAAATGGAGGTCAAAACTACCTGCCTCCATTGAATGTGAACGACGGTGTAGCTATGAAGGAGCATCTTAAGTCATGGGCTTATGCTGTTGCTTCCACTGTCAAATAAACCACTACCTGATTTCTTGTACTGTACTCTATTTCTTCATCTTCTTATAGCTTTAGCTTTGATCTGGGCAACGATAACTGTATGATGATGTGCTTATTTTCTAGTGAATTTCACTACTGACCTTCCCTTAAATTGTTTCGCCAGAGTCTTAATTCTCCGGCTCTCGACAATGCTGTGTATCAAAATTTGAGCCCAATATCTTGCCACGTTAAGATAATCGCAACACCAATTTTTTTTATTTTTAAAACTTAAGATTGATGTATCAAGTTTTGAGACTTGAACCCAATTTCACGTCTTTGTTATGAAATTCTTGGACTCGGAAGATTATTAATTCTTTATTAATCCCCGATTAATACTGTAATTCAGTTATTTTTTGATTAATCCCCAAATAATCTCTTATTTGTTTTCAGAAGATCCTCTCCGTCTGACTAGCAGCACCTAATATTTGTTTTGTAATATTATTCTACGTGATCCAGCACATAACGTTTGTTTTGTAATAGTATTCTAAGTGACCTTGTTTTAAGTGTTTGACGTTAAATAGATATGATGGTCATGTAAATGGGTAACAACTTGTATCAGCAAAAGGAGAGTACATATTCTTTGGTAAATAATAGAAATCAATGCCAAGTTACACCAGATGTGTCACTGATGTGGGTTGTTTCTAGTTGAACCATTTACTGTGCCAAATGTCTTTTACCACCAACTGCAAAACTGATAGCTACAAAAATCCAACATCATACTATTTTTTGTTGTAATTTCCACTTCAAGAGAATTGCAATACATCACTATGATTGAGCTATGCTGAAATTTCCCAGAAACTGTACTGAACAGAATCAGTAAATTTCTCTCTCATTTGGCATAGCAATTACTGCAGACTCACATTAAAGTTCAGCAACATACATGTGAACCCTCCACAGACCTTTTCTCACCATTTTCATGGTAACATGGAGATGTCACCAAAAGATTTAGGTCTGTAGCCAAAAAAGAAACAAACCTTTGTGTTGTCACTTTTTTCTTGACCAGAGTTACATTTTTAACTGCCAAAACAGTTGCATCTGAAGAAACTTTCCGGATCCAGCCAAAATAATCTATCAAACTTCACAAGTGTGCTTTTCCACATTTTTTACTCAGAAATGGGGGAAAAAGTTGCTCAAAATCTTCAGACAATGCAAGTGCCAAAACTTACTTCACATGATTGCAGTAACATGATATATTGTTTTCAAGAGTCAACAATGTACCTGTGTCAGTCTCACCAGCCTATCACCATAGCTATGGTATCACAAATGTTTTCTAGCCAAACCTGACCATCCAATCCACTTCATTTAAATTTCTAAAACCAACCACAGTTACTATATACCAAATATTTAGTGATAATGCACATGAGAAACAAGAAATTGCTACATCAATAAAGCACAAAGGGTACCATATATCACCAAAAAGGATAATCCAATTACACACTCAGGTCAAGAAAGGCAAGTACATGATCCACTCTGATTTATAAACCCAAATTAAGTACCGTAATGTGATGAAATAGAACAATAAACATTCTAAGTGTAGCTGAACAACCATAATACAGCAGTGCGATCATCAGAAAATAAACTCGTATCATCGGAAACTCACAAAAAGGGAATTTAGGTCAAATCGTCCTCCTCTATTTCTCTGGCCTTTATCTTTTCCTTTACTCTCAATAGTAGGGTTGTCTTCCATGAATCCTATATCGACAGTTTGTGTAGACAGAAAGATCATTAGAATACCAAGATATAATATTTATGCATAAACTTAAAATAAGCCTATATTTACGGGTTTCATTTAGATTGGCAGAGCCAACTGATTGAAGACTACGACTGTTAAAAGAATATGAGAGCACAAATAAACCCAGAATTTACAGTGTGATTCAAGCACAAGATAGAACTTTAGGGCATTACAACTACTGATTAATAAGTGAGAAGATAAAAAAAAGCAAATTTTTTAGAACGGTAAGGCAATAGTACCAGGGGGGTCATGCTATCGAATTCCTTGACAACATCAGTGAACTTAGCAACGTCTTCCTCATCAATAGCAGCAGCAATATCCTACGGAAACATTTTTGATTAAATAACTTTAGTATCATAAGGTAATATGGACAAAAATGAAATTGCATCGCTGAAGGAGACACTGACAATATTACTATGTGAACAAAATCTTAATGTATAGAGAATCCTAAAATGAAGGTAAGCAACCAAAATTAAACAGAATGGGCACATATAGATGAACTTACTGCTAAGAATCTGTATTCACGTGTTCCTGAAAAGGTAGGATCTAGTTCCTGAAAATGAAAAGAGCAGTATTTACTTAGTTAGCTAGCTGAATTATTTAGGATATGAATATGATAAATATGAGCAAAGTCTAGACCTCATATCGCTCTAATGCATTGGTAATTGCAACAATGTCAGCTTTGCAGAGGTGGCAAATTCCAGCATTAAGAAGATGCCCTTTAACTCCATACTTGAGTAAGTTATTGTTTAATGAGTGCTTTGCGATCTCTTCAAAGATCTCAATTGCCTTTGGGTATCTGCAAACATTTAAGCAGCAGATTTAACATCAATGGAAGTTACTACACTGTTCTCTTGAGCTAGAGTCCCATGCTGAACTATTTTGTACGAAACTGTAGGCACAGAAAGACAGGCAAGTAAACATGAAATATGGAAACTATACTCTGTATGGAAGCCATATCATGTAAGAAGAAAAGAAAGACTTACTGTTCCAGTTGACCAGCAAATTGAGCAACCTTCAGCTTGCACTGGTTAGCAGAAGTTGTTACCTCTTCATTTTGGAACATATCAGCAGCCCGTTCATAGAAAATACTGGACTTCTCAATGTTATGTTCAGACTCGTACAGTTCAGCTATTTCCTGCCACGAAGAAGGTATATTCCAAGTCATTACACGTCTTGTGATTTTTCAGCGCCCTATACTACAACAATCTTAGTCATGTATGAATGACAAATTTGCATTCCCTCAAATATAAATCCATAAAAGGCCTTGACACTGTATGACTGAAGGTAGAACGTTATATAATAGATAACGCCATCCAAACAGAAAAAAAATTAACTGCTGAATACCAGTAAAAGGGTCATACCTTGAAATACCTTGCAGCCATATTGAGCCTTCCAATATCACAAAACATATTTATAGCTTGCTCTAAGCAAAATATGGACTCTGCACAATGGCAAGAAACTTAGCAAAGATAAATCTCATTATAATGACACGGTTCACATGATAATGCAAATGCAATAAATGCTCTAACAATAAGCAATTACTATAATGCTATCCATATTAGAGAAATGTTAAAAACTAATCATACATAATACTTATGCTGTTCATAAAATATGACCTTCCCAAATCCAGTCAAACTTTTGCATTTATTAAATCAGTATACATATAAGCCAAAGCCAGCAATATGCATACCATTAATGTTGGTTTTCTTATAGCAATGAGAGGCATCGACATAAGCTTGGGCAGCTTCATGTTTGCTATCCAACTATAAACAAAAAGGCAATGCCATAAAATTTTAAGTCTACAGAGGAAATCAGCTGAAATAAAGATGAGTAAAGATAAAGGCATACAAAACAATATGATCAGTTACCTTTAAATGACAGTTTGACAACTTCACATAAGTTGCTCCAGCTCTATCCCCTGAAAAGTCCATACATAGGTGGATCAGCATATCATAATACAGGCATGAGATAATTGATGCAAACTCTGGCAAATAGGTTAACCATTCGGTTTGCGAGAATCTGAACTACGAATTGATTTTTGAATTCTCTCCGAGAAAACAATATGGAGTAAATAAATTCCAGAAAATAAATATGATCTGAAACAAGTGTCCCTACACAACTTGATAGCACGATTGTGTTGCACATCAATGATTATTCACATTTTCTTATATGAAAGGGTAGTTAAGTTTATCTCCTGTGTTTTTGTTTTTATTGTTTTGTCATTTACTCTCTTATTGAACTGCATCAATAATGTTCAAACTCAGAGAAAGACCTAATATACGATCAAACATCATTTTTCAAAATCTTTGTCTGTGAAGATATTCCTCTCGACTCTCGACTATTAATCAAGTACTTCCCAAGGTAAGCTTATGAATCGGCATGTACTCCCTCCTTCCCAAACGTGTTCCGATTTAACTTTATGAAAAAATTAAGAATCAGCAAACTTATGTCTTGACTTTCCCCCACATGCCCTCATATTCTCCCAAGTGCTAACCCACTAAGTGGTAATCACTAGCCAATAGGAAGAATATTAGAGGCATTTCAAGCACAATTAAATTCCGAAGAAGGGGACTGGACACACTTTTAAGGACATACAATTGAGCAACCCTGATTCTTGGACCGAGGATAAGTATATGCCTATTCTCGGCGTGCACGAAACATCTGTTAATATTAGACTGTGCCATGTGAAATGATTATTTCTTCAGGTGAGGAAGACAAGCTTGAACATAAACTAACAAAAATTCATCCTCACATACACTGGATACCTCAGTGCTAAAATTTAACTTGGAATGCACCAATCAATCCACATCAATTACAGACAAATCCTAACTCAATCCAAGACCTAGTCACTCTTCACTCTATGACCATCACAATTAAGTCTATAACCAAGCTGCAACAACGATCAACAAAACAAATCACATGCAAATAACCACTAACTGAGAACCTAGAAACTTAATTTACCATATGAGAATCCGAAATCAGCCATTTTCTCGAGAAACAGACAGATAATGCGAAAACGAAAAGATTGGAGGAGGAAGAAGATTGAGATTACAGGATTTGGAGAGCTTGAAGCAATTGGCAGCTTTTTCGAAGAGTTCGGCGGCGTCCTCGTACTTGTTGCCGAACACTCCCCAGGCGGTGAGCTTCTTCTCAGCCTTCTTCTCGAAATCCTCAGCTCTCGCCAACTGATCTCCCATTTCTGTTCTGAGCAGACAGATCGGAGACGATGAAGCGAACCAGATTTAGGGCTTTTTGAAGTTGTTGGTGACTTTTGGGAGATCAGATTGATGAAAATGATACTGTGTAGTTCGGTTGGATGATTTTTCTTCTTTCTGTGGACGTCTTCAAAACTTCAAATCGAAGGAATGAAATTTTACTTGGATTGCCCAGAAAACGCTGCTTTGAAAAGTAGACCTGGTGGAATTGGGTCGGTTGGCCTTGGACTGGGCCCATTCTGTTGGGCCTCCATGTTCTTCTTTAGTACAAATAGAAAATTAAACTGGAGGGTAATCCGGTGACAACACGTGGCGTGCATGCTGATGGGTAGTCAAAGACACGTGGCACGGTCGGTAGAAAGATTTTCAAGCCAGGTTCTCACCGCCAGTTCCATCAACTTCGGACGCTGCCAGAAGCTCGTCGCCGGAATCTCGCCCACGCGCCGCCCCACCCCATTCGTTACACCACTCCCCCTATGTTATATGCGGATTTCATTTTTTCCATCTTTTATGTTAATTGACATCAAACTAAGATATGCATTGTTAACGTTGTCGAATTTCACTGACCACCATGATTTTCGTGCAAGAGAGTCAAATTCTGTTTTTTCTTTGGAGTTTCACTTCAATTTAATTGATTTCAGGGAGTAAGAATGAATATTTGGTACTATAAAGTACACACATTTGGCCTGATTTGGAAAATTTCAGATAGAGAACATTTTCAAGGTCCATCGTCACCGTCTCCGATCAAATTGCAGATATCTGAGCACTCCACCAAACTGCATTTTATAAATGTAGACACTCATCATAAGTCTCATATAGCAAGGAATTAGAAATTAGCAGAGTAATGGATCTGAGGAACCATAGAAACAATGTGATCAAAGAATGAAAGCTTACCAGTATCGACGGCTTCGGAAGCCTTCTTTAAACACTACTAACGGCCTGCATTGAAGTTCAAGTGCAGAAATGAAACCGAATCAATATTCTCTCATAACTAACAAGTTTGTCATATTTAGGTTACAAGACAAGACCAGACCAGGATTATGAATTTCGGAAAGAAAATTTACCAACTACAAAATTTATTGTTCCGACCAATAAGATTTGATTCAGGTTAAGAGGTTTACCTTCTGATATTGAAAGGGCCTTCTCCGGGGGATCCTTCTCCGCCTCTGATGCAAGTACCTACGCACTTGATAGTACAGGTCTCTGCTTTCCTTGATTTTGGCCTTTGAATTCTAGGCTTCTTACAGTCTGTCTCCAATGCACACTCACCTGAGAGTGTCTGTGGTATGTTAGCCATAGTCTCTCCCGGCTCTACCTCTTGTTCAGCTTCGTTTTGCACTTTAGATTGTGCTGCGAATACTGACACCTGATCGATCTCAATTGCTCCTGAAATTATCACTACCGCGAGTAACCCAGCAGCAACCACTCCCAAGCTGCTTCTACCTCTGCCATTCCATGATAAGCTAATCTTCGAAACAAATGGCTTCAGCGGTGTCTTTATGACATCATTTTCATCATTCTCGTCACTACCAATATCAAAATCGCCGTTGCTTTCAGAACCGGACCTTGGGAAGATCAACTGAAAGCGGTTATTAGCACGAGTGGTGCCCCGCAGGTTAACCTTGGGGTTTTGGGGGTAAAAAATCCCAAGGAAATTTGAAGACATTTTGAACCTAGTAGATGAAGCGTAGGGTAATGGCGATGAAGTCGGTCTCCAATTGTGGGCGTTGTAATGGAAATTATAGCCATTGCTCATGCTACTGCTGCAGAAACTACTAGAACCAAAACTACAGCTATGACTTACAGTTGCAGAGGCAGTCATTGTATCCCTCAGTTCAAGTTCATATGCAGATAATTCTTAAAAATACTATCCTCTCAATTCCAGGCAGTTTCTGTTCACAAATATTGGCTGCATTGTACGCTAGTAACCGATAACCCAAGAAATAACATCTCACATCTATGCAGCTGGAAATGAAATCAATAAAGAAGAAGATGAGAAAAACCAGAGGCCGTAAAGCATAGCAAAATGTGGTGCTTTCTTTTAAATGCCAAATTGAAGAACCAAGTACACAAAATATAAATATACCAACAAGACACAATAAGGATTCATAACAAGTATGGAATTTTC
Organism: Geranium brycei; assembly: GCA_036897365.1. NCBI lineage: Eukaryota > Viridiplantae > Streptophyta > Magnoliopsida > Geraniales > Geraniaceae > Geranium > Geranium brycei. The sequence continues at coordinate 12,828 of JAYMTP010005113.1, forward strand.
AATAACAAACAGCCACACTTGAATCACCTTTGGGACATCATAACTCAAAGTCTTTTTGATACTGAAAATGGGAAAAATGAGAAAATACAAACTTAACTAATGTTTTATGAGACGTTTTGAAGTTAGCTATAGTTAAGTGATAATCGTGTCAACTTAGCTGTACCGAACGAGATTATCCAAGTCTTAAATTCATTTCATGAATGAATTCATTTTTCAGAAACCATAAAAATGCATTAAAACATGAAATTCACAATCTAACACCCACCTTCAAATTCAATCCACTATCATGAAGAAATTCATAACCTAAACTTCAATATGCAGGAAATTAGCCCTGGAACAGGAATAAACGACATTGACAAGCAATTTAAATCAAATTAAATTCATAACACCAAATCACATCCCCAAACAAACCACATTCAAATTCACACACAAATCACTTTTCTCCAACGCATTTACAACTGCAACTCAAAATCAAATAGGAAACGGAGGAAGCAGAACCCACCGGACGAGCCGGCGACGGAGCTCGCGGCCTGAGTTCGATTCCGGCGGCGATGACGATCTGGGCCGTGATTGAGTGCTGGAGAAGGAGAGGATAGGAAAGAGACTCAACAGATTTGGGGCTCTCTGTGATTTCTATAAGATGAATGGAGGGAAATGATAGTGTCATTCTTATTTTTTATATATATTTATATCGTCATGTGTGTCCAAGGAATGGACACTTGGCGCTTTAACAAAAGCCTACTGTTTCGGTATTGGGCTTCGATTGGCCTGTAATTTAGGCTCTATATGGGCTTTGAGGCCCAATTAAATGGGGGCTGATAAGATAATAATAGGAAAAATTACAAAAAGTATCCTTATAATTATGTTTTTTTTCGCACACTTTTTTCTTCATTGTATTTTTGCAAAAACTCCCCTCGCTCATGTTCATTTTTGCAAAAACTTTTCTTTACTCAATTTTATTTTTGCACTGTCTATGCAAATCCGTAAAAATTAATGAAAATGTCCCTCGAGTGTTGATTCAAACATGATTAGGGTGGTCACT
>JAYMTP010005114.1:0-13866 GCA_036897365.1 Geranium brycei
TGGCCGATGGTTCTAAACCGCCAATCCACACCTCCCACCACTCGCTGCCGCTGCAAATGGCTTCGACCACACGCTCTATTTTGCACCGAAACACCAACACCCACCTGCAGGCCTGATTGGCGCAGGTGGGTTGCGTTTTTTCAGTCGGCTTGTCGGAAAAAAGTCAAAATCGGACGAGATTGTCTAGAAATTGAACCGAAGTCAGATGTTGTAAGGGTCGAATCGAAGCAAGATGACGAAGAGTGGGATGAGGAAGAAGAAGAAGAAGAAGACCAAAACAACAGCCCTCTGCCCTTCATTGGCGGCAGAGGGTACCTGTACAGATCCTTATTCCCCTCGAATGAGCTCGCGTTGAACCTCGGGAAGTTCCCGCTCCGGTTCCCAAGCGACTGCGGGATCTAGCCCGAGAGTGTTCCCGGAGACGTCGAAGGAGGAGAGGCGTACGAGGAGGCCGAGCTCCTGCGGGATATGTCCGGAGAAGAGGTTGTCGTGGAGGTCGATGATGTTGAAGTAGGCGCGGAGGGCGAGCTCGGGGGGATATGGGAGGTTAGGCCGTTGGGGGAGAGGTTGAGGACGGCGAGGTTGACGAAAAACTGGAGGTCGGAGGGGATGGGTCGGAGAGGGTGTTGCCAGAGAGAGAGGCTGGTGAGTGAGAGCTTGTAGATTCGGTTGTTGTTGCAGGTTGCGCCCTGTAGGAAGGAGGTGAAACCGCTGTAGGGGTTCGGGTCCAATTCTGAAGACGTTTCTCTAGGTCTTGGAGAGACTCGCTCAGGTGGCTCAGGCATGCCTTGTCGCTCGGATCTGACCGCACGCTCATCGGAAAAATGCAGGAAGAAAATCAAAAATGGAAAGAGATAGAGAGAGATGGAGAGAGAATGAATGACACAATTTTGAAAATTGAATGGTTAGTTGAGGGCATTTTGGACTTTTTGACTAAAAACTAACGCCGTTAGACCTAAGTAAAAAGTTTGTAAAACACGGGGACTCCACAGAACGAGTTTTTTTTTTCGGGGGAGTTAAAATGAAAATTCGGTAAATTACGAGGGAGATAAGTGAACTTTTCTCTTTTTAACTTGTTAAATATAAGGGCATTTTCGTCATCTCCAAATAAAGTTATCAGACTTTTTAAAGAATTTAATGGAGTTAAGTAAACTGAGAGTTTTGGTAAGTATGTGAGTTCACAAAATGCTTTATCTTTGAGGAAATTTAAGGGAAAAAACTGAAAAATTTGGCCCTAAATTAAATTAATAACTTTGGAGAGTTTTGAATCGGAGATGGTTAGATCTAAAGTTAGTTTTTGTAGAGCCATTGTGGCCGTCCATCTATTCGGGCTATTGTGATATTTACCCATTAAATTCGGGTCGGATCTTCACTTTTGAAATGCACTCACTGTTTGTCAAAAGCCCTAAACAAACCTCCAGAAGAGCGCGATTTCAGAATCTCTATCTTCGTTGTTGCCTCCCTCTCTTGTCTCCAATGGCTGTAAGTTTCTTCTTTTTCTCAATCACTTCACATTTAAATTTGTGCATGAGTTGCTTCTGTTTCTTAGTTTTCACACCAGTTATACTGATTTAGGGTCGGGGGAACTTTTTTTGGTAAAAGTAGCTATGGTGATGAGTTGCTTAGGTTTTCTTTTGGAGCCTGTGGTTGTCAATTTGGATCGAATGAAAATCTTGATCTATTTTCTAATGTTCCTGAAATCATGGATCGGGTTGCATATGCAGCATATGTTTTGCTAAGTTTTTCTTTGCTTTATTTGTATTTCACAGTTGAATATTTTCAGCTGTTTCCTCTATATCTCAACTTATGATTTTCAGTTACCCATTCCATGTTTCAAAAGCTTGTGATCTTTTGTTAGTAAATATTTTGATTGTATATCGTTTCAGCTTTCAAGTTTAATTGCATTGACCTGTAAAGTAAATGGAAGATTTTCAGGAGTTTCTATCACTTTTAAGTTTTATGTTCCACAATGGTTGGTAGAATTCTGCCAATTTTGTTAATTGTTCTTTACGGTGCTAGTTCCCCATGTTATGTTTCAAAGCCTAATATTTTTTGTCAGTTGAATGCTAGTTTTGTTTTGATTGCATATTGTTTCAACTTTCAAGTTAAATTACATTGATTAGTAAACAAATTTCTTGGGAGTTTATGTTACTTGATCTGGAAACATGGTACGGTTAATTCGCAAGAGGAATTCTTACAATTATGTTATTCTTTTCCGCCCCATAATAACCAGTTTTCTATCCATTTGATTACTGCAGACAATACCAGTTAACCCCAAACCGTTCTTGAACAATTTGACTGGAAAACCCGTAATTGTAAAACTCAAGTGGGGAATGGAATACAAAGGTATTCCCTTTTACACAGCTCAAATTCTTTCGTACTCATTGATATGTTTAGTCACACATGACAAATTTTATTCGTCTACAGGTTTTCTCGTGTCTGTGGATTCATACATGAACTTGCAGGTATTTTACTCCAACCATTGTACTTCTATTCTGAAGGCTATTTTGTGCCTTCAGTACTAGAATTATATGTTTACCATGAATTCAGCTCCATACATTTTCTATTTCACTGTCTGTCCAGTATAACATTATCTTCTGCTACTATTATGTTTTGACCTTGTTGACACTAGCAGCGTTTGTCTGACATTTATTTTAATTTGTCATCAATCAGATTTAATTCATAGGGTGCTGACATTTACAGTCTGGTATATTATTTGCAGCTTTCGAATACAGAAGAATTCATTGAAGGACAGCACACAGGAGACCTTGGGGAAGTTTTAATAAGGTAAGTTTCATGATTCTAAAGTTTCTCCTCTAAAAAATGAGATCCTCAAAGTACTGTTGCAGATATGTCCAGTCTCGTGGGTGTACATGTCTAGATACCCAAGGGGACTTCCAAGAATTGCAATGTATTCAAAATTTGACCTGATTGAGAACTCTGAACAGCAATCCGCAAGTTAGAAAGTGAGCACACACTTCAATTTTGGTAGCTTCCAAGATGTGTTTTACCCGATCTTGTTTGACCAACTGGTCTGGGTCCTTATGACCCGTGGCCTTATCTCTTATCTTGAAAATTGAGTTCTTGAGCCCAAATCTTGATACATTGTTGGTAAAAATAAATAAATAAAAGTTTCCAATGATATATTAACAAGTTCATAATGAAGAGAGGACGACATAGTTAGGGGTTGCGATAAATTTATAATTTATGATTGATAATCTATAGTTGATTATTGTCTGTGATGTTGCAAATGCAGATGTAACAATGTTCTCCATCTTCGCGGGGTACCAGAGGATGAAGAGATCGAAGAAGCTGATTGAGATGAAGTGAACTTAATTGGTAGTGTCATGATGATAGAGAAATGTTATGTTGGGTAACTTGGCTAGCCATATTTTGTGCAATGAAAATCCTCTGGCTAACTCCAGTATTTGTATTCATCTATGCTTGTCTTTGTTCATCTTTGACATAGTGCTGTGTTAGAATTTGATGAAGATTTTAGAGCAATGTATTTTTCTTGGCCCCAAAATTGAAGTAAGTTTGATGCTTACTTATATCACGGGGACAGGGAGTTGGTAGTTCTGGCAAAAAGAGAGGCTCAAATCAACCAAATGATAGGAAAATAACTCTTGGTTGTTGGTTCAAATATCCATCGGATCGGATGGTTGATTTTAATTTTCTTAATTATAGTGCTTTAGCTGCATGTGCTTATATAAATATGAGGCTTTGAATTCAAATGTTGGTACAGACAAAATATGACCACAAGTGTTATTATAATTAGGCAACGAAGAATCATATATTTTTTTTCATAAAAGATGTATACACTGTTGCTTTGACTAAAAGAATCTATTCCAATAGACAATATATTTATTTATATTGTTCGTTTTTTTCTTTCCATTTCATCGCTTCATAGATGTACTGAGTTGCCTAAAATGAAATGTAGTAACAAGAGAGTTCTCAATCCATCTACAAGTATAATCATTTGAGGTAGAATCTTCACTTGTATACTCAACTTTCACATCATACATGTCTCCTCAAAGGCTTGAGATAAACACGAGGGTGACTATTTTTTTGTGAAATTGTCCATAACATTAATAATGAGTAAAAATAAACGAAAGAAAGTAAACATTCAAGACCTACTTGCTGTTTTGTTCTTCACTTTCTTCTCTTTAGTTTCATATATTTCACAACGCTTGCTTTTTATTATTAGTGCATAAACAAGTCAACATCCTGAGGGATGGTTTAGGGACGGGTTTTCTCCGCCCAATCCCAACTATTGTTTAATAAAAAATTATTATTATTATTATTATTTAAATGTGTATTTTTAATATTGGAGACCGGGCAGAACGCCTCGTCCCATCCTCAATCGAAAATAGAGATTTTCCACCTGATTGTAGACACTTGATATTTTGTCATCTCAAAGCATCTTTACTTTTGATAAAGAAAATTAAGATGAAAGAAATGTTACCGAGTAACTCAAATTATAGTCACTAAAACTTAAGCTCGTACAATTTTTATAGGGTAAACATTATAACTTTCAACACTTGTTGAGATTTAAATCCTAATATTTTAAAATTTAAGCAAATTCGTGAAGCAATTGACCGGTTCCTTGTTTGTTTTGTCCGGTTCTGATATCCAGTGAAGAGAAAACGAACAAATTGTGATTTTATGGTTGTGTAGGGTGGTTGAGATTGAGCTCTGACTTTGACAATTGCAAAAGCAAACATCAAATTATCCACCATTTGGAGTTAATGTTGGAAGAAAATGTAGTAATGTGGATGTGACAATCGTAAGCAAAAACATGTGTTGGGAGATTTGACACGCAAATGCTACCATCACCATGTAAGTAATTTCACTCTCATTTATAGCAAAACCAAACTTGCACTTCATTTATCAATGCAACACAAACAGATAGTAGTAGGTCAAAACAACTTGTACAGTCTTGTTACAAAGAATTAAGAGTTTTTTTATAAATTAAATTACAATGTAAAAGAATCACATAATTTGACACCTACAAGGATAATAAGTAAAACTCACATAGGCATAGCAGCTAGGACAGTTCCACCAATATGTATATTTACCCTAACTTCTATCTTCTTGTTTTCATCTAAAGTTTTTATGGTGATTTATTACCACACATCACGAAGGTACCTGCCGCTCATCTGAAGATTCTTCACCATGCTCTCTGCTTTAGAGCTGTCCAGAGACCCCTATAATCAACAAGCCAGATTTCATAAGCATCTACAAAATTGTTGTGTTTGATAACAAAGACTAGGCGGAATTTGAGCTAAAATGATGAAAGCTAGTGCTGTATCGAAGTGAAAGTTTCATGAACCCTAATATGCAATCACAAATCATTCACAGAAGCAAAGGGACAAGATTGTGATTAATAAACCTGCTCTTGCGCGATGGTGTGTAGAGTGCGATGAACATCCCTTGCCATGCCCTTGGCATCACCACAAACATAAATGTAGGCTCCCTCAGAAACCATGTTCCATATATCCGAAGCCTGTATGCAGAACAAGTATATGCTTAATGTTCAATATTTACAAGACAACAAAGATGTATAAATCTTAAACAAATGTCAGTTGGCAATAGACTAAATACCTTCTCCATCATCTTATGCTGCACATACTCTTTGGTAGGTCCCTCGCGAGAAAAGGCAAGAACCAGCTCAGAGAGTGCACCAGTTCCAACAAAGTTGTCTAGCTCAGCTTCATAAATGTAATCCTGCCAAGTTGCATATGGTTAAATAACAAGATTCACAGCTAAAACGTAAGACCTACTTTCTTCTATCCCATGCATACAGTACTCATTTAATCTGAGTAAGATTGCTTACCATTTTACTGTTTCTGCATCCAAAGAATAATATGGAGGGTCCCAATTCAGTTCCGGCTTCCTTTAGAGCCAATCTTTCCTGGAAAATGATGCATGTACAAGTAAAATAATGAGATATATTCATACAGTATGTAGAAGAGCAAGCAGAGAGTGAAAATCAAGGTATCCAGTCATACCTGCAGAAAACCCCTGAAAGGAGCCAATCCAGTACCAGGGCCAATCATGATAATAGGCACCTTAGCATCAGCTGGAAGTTTGAAATTTGATTGCCTAACAAAAATTGGCGCTGTACTACATTCATAGGATTTCTCTGAAGGCACGGCACTCTGACGAGAGAGAAAAGTTTAATCAGATGAATTTCGTGCAAACAAGACTATGCAGTAATCACAATAAATAAATAAAATGATTTTCTATCACTTTAACAAATGTTATCATGCTAGATTGGTTCTTTACTGCTAGTACTTCAGAGCATGAACATCTAAAACAAGTACCTTCATCCAAGTAGAACATACTCCCTTATGGACTCGTCCAGTTGGCATCTTTTCATAAACCAATGCACAAGTAACATGAATCCTAGAAGGCTCCATCCTGCAAACCATTATTTGGGATACTTTTTAAATTACAAAAGGTTGCATATACTTCAAGGAAAGAACTGGATGGCATCATTCAAGAGAAACTGAACATGAACGAAACAGGCCAATTCCTATCCTATAATGATTGCGGGTTTCAAAACTTAAGAAGTAACCATAGCTGAGAATCTCAAAATAGTTTTCCCCATGGATAAGAGAGAACTTTAATGTGAGTATACCCAGTTAAAAAGAGAATGGAAAAATTATTTACCTTGGGGAGGATGAAATTGAATAATATCTAGGTTGCAGACGTGGAGCAACACCTGCAAAGAAGACACCTAGTGGGGGCTTGGCTGAAGGGAACTCAGCCAAGACCTCAAGAAGGCTTCTCTGACTTGAAACCACCCACTGTGCATATTCATCCTGTTAGAATGTACAACAGAAGTTAGGCATGCTACATAATGAAGAATGATAAGAGTCACCAGTCATGTGAATTTCACAAACCTTTCCAGCAGGTGATGCAAGATGTCTTAATCGGTCAGCTTCAGTTGGATCAGAAGCATGAGCTGCCAAAGCAAGCAAGGCAGACTGCATAACACGCAGATTTAGATAATCAGTATAAAGCAATAGGTCAGCAATAACTATTGTACAGAGACTAAAGCTTTGAGAAAACTAACTAACCTTTTTGGGTGAACTCATAAGATCTGCATGCAGGGTCAATGCTGTTCTTAAAGTACAAGGAGGGAAAGGAGCTGGCAAGGAGCTTCCACTGAGTGGTGTGCCATCTTCTTTATCGGCATGGACAGAGAAGTAAGTATCTGGTGACAAACCCAACAACCCCAATGCCTCCTCCACAGTTTCAGTTAGATTCTCACAGTAGACACCAACATGATCTCCAGTTTCATATCTAAGAATGATAAAAGGATTGCACGTGATATATTAATATACAATCGTCTACACTTTAAGTGAGCAACAAAACTTAATATAGCAATATTGCAATCAGACAACCAGCATACTACAAAACGGGACTGAGAAAAAGCAACTTACGCAATTCCAGTTCCAGAAATGTCAAATTCCAGATGGGTGCAAGAACGATCAGATGCAGAAGTATGAAGCTCTCTTCTTACAGCCACATTAGCCCTACAAAAAGACATACTTTGTGAGACATGTGGTCACTGAAATGAGTTCTAATATGAAAATATAGTAACTATATGTTTCTTTAATACCTCAATGGATGTTGAGCATCAATGACAGAATGACCATTTGCATTACTTAAACTCTTTTCTAGCATTGGTGCCTCTGCAAGGTCATGAAATACAACCCGATATTCTGGCACAGCAGCAGTGTAAGGGGTAGAAACAGTAGTAGAATCATCCTCGTCTCGAAGCAACTGATCTAACTCTGGCCACACCAATTCTCGCCTGGAATAGCACAATAGTGAGACATTTCCAAATATATCAGGAAAAAGGAAAGTCTGGGTTATTGATATGATTTTAAGTTTAGGTTCTATTTACCATGCAGTGAAATCATCTTCTATGCATTGATCATCATCCCCAAGACCAACCGGGACAAGGCGCTTAGCACCTGAAAATGCATGAAAGTGTTAACCACAAGTCCAAAAGAAACAATATGGTTGAAGTATATAAAATCACCAATGAGTTTATATGGCATGATTTATTGCACTACATGGACTTAGATGCTTACAAGAATAAGTTTAGTTATTTGTTCATTTAAAATTTTATTTACATATTTTCACTACCTAACTAAAACCAATATATTTGTGTCACAAATGAGGGGCAAATTTTTTTGGAGCCACTATTACAAAATATTGAAGCAGTCCTTCAGAACTTCAGGGTAGCTAAGCTCCAATTATTACATTGCAGAACAGAATGCATGACCTGGGCAATCCTTCCTGATTTTCAATATCTTTGCTATTAACTATCTATTTTGAAGACAGGGAAACAAGTGTACACAATATGTGATCACTTATAACCTATCATGATGGACTAGAGTTATAATGGAAATATTTGATGTGCATTATACATTTTTAAGAACCTTTCTGATCCCCATATTTTAGATGTCAGCATAAGTAATGAATCTAAATAACCAATCTCAAACCCCATAAAACCTCACTGAACTTACCCTGCTCTACAAGGATCTCATCTACCACCTTGGCAATCTGTTAAAACATACAGAAACATTAATTAAATCCTGTAAACTCACATGAACAATATCCGACCAAAAAAAAACAAGAAAACATCCTAGTAACAACTTAATCTAGAGACAAATATTCAACTGAATACTATACCTTGTTGAAATGTTCGTACTGTCTGTTGCCCAGGCCAAAAACCCCAAATTTAAGATTCTGAAGCCATTCTTCCCTCTCTTTCCCCTACACGCACCACAAAAAACAAATCAAATTGATCCCTCAAAATAATACCTGAATCCAGGCATGGTAAAAACCAAACCAAAGTTTACCTCCAAAAACCATTTGTAGAATCTTGCTGCATTATCAGTGGGCTCACCATCTCCATATCTGTACAAAATTAAACCAGATTATTAGTAAATAGCAAAGCCATATATAAGCACAATTGTAAGACAATAAAAATGAAAAAGAACTCACGTAGCAAGAAAGAAGAAAGCCAAAGTCTCCTTCTTCAACTTTTCTTCATATTCTTCATCATCCGCAGCATAATCATCCTACACATCATAAATCCACAAACATTAACATTTTAAATGTCCAAATCAACTTTCAGAAAAGTTCAAATCCAAATCATATTAAAAAATCCAAAGGAAGAAGAAATTATACCATATCAACAACTTTGAATGTCACTTTATCATACCGAGCTTTAGCCTCTTCAGCCAGAGCCTGAAATCGAATCAGATCAATAACACAGACCAACATAATTGCACTAAATGAACAAATTATACAATCCAAACCTTAGCGAAGCCTTCGGCGGTTCCGGTCTGAGTGCCGAAGAAGATGGTGACTTTCTGGTTGCCGTCATCGACCTCAGGCTCGGTCTTGACGGCCAACGGCTTCAGCGGCGGAAGCGCCCTGGGCTTGTGGCTAGAAGACCTCCTCAAGACGAACGCCACCGCACACCCGATCAGAACGGCGATCGATGTGGTGAGAACCATGACGATCTCACGGTTCTCGATCATCATGGCGGCGACCTCGCCGCCAGCTTCGGCGGAGAAATTGGACGGGTCCATTTTGCCCTTGATGATAGCAGCCATCAAATCGAGCGGAGACATTGATCCTGATGAGGATTGCATAGTCGGATTCGAATTGAAGAAGAGGTCTGTGATGGCGATAGGTTTGTGGTGGCCGGAGAGACTCTGAGGAGAGGGAAGGAGCTTTATAATTTATACAGGAGACGGTGGTGGTGGTGATGAAAACAGAGACGAACAACGCCTGCCAAACCGGACTGGTCAACCTCACCTAACACAGTTTAACCATGGTTAAGGCGTCTCTACTCAGATTACTCTTTTTCTAGAATCGGAAATGCCCTTTTCTGTCATTTTCTCAACAAACTGAATTCAGGAATAATACCAATACTTCATGAATTCTACCATTTTGTTTTGTCTACATCTGGATTTGGAAATGGTGTTGGATTGCTTTCAATTTGTTTGGTTGGGATAAAATTGAGGTGTTTATATTTTTTAATGTTTCAAATTTTATCCCAAATATATTTTATATATTTGTACATTACCATCAAAAAGAAAAGTACATGTATTTTTTACATTTCTTCCACTAATCAAAGTTCGAACTCACAACCTTTCATTATAAAGTGTGTTTTAAGCCCAAATAATTTTATGATCAGATTTTAGCTAAATTGTCAGTTTTGTTTGTTGGGAGAGATGGGTAAGGAATTTTGTATTGAGGAGAAAAATGTAATGATTAAAAAATTAATAACATCATTTAAATATTTTGTTTAACTACAAACTAGTTCTATAATTAGCTGTAAGTGTACACTGATATATCACGTTAAATGTTTTTCATTAAGGGGTTTTTACACGATCAAATTGCATCAGTTCTATATTGTTCATTGAATAATAGTAAAATGATGATTAAATATCATAAGTGTGTTGAAATCCAATAACATAATGTCATAATAGTGTGTTGTAAGAAAACACGTGCTCACGTACCAAATCACGCATTATCACATGTGTTGCCCGCCTAACAAAATGGTGTAGTGATTTTGATACATCAAATGTGAATCATATGTACTTATAGATACAACTCTGTATAAAATACTAAATTTGACAAGCAAATATTCTTTCCCTAATGTAATTATATGTGTTGGGTAATAATCTAAATAGGGACATCAATAAATCAACAAGAAAGTAAATTCAATTTCTTGTTTGATTTGCAATAATCTCAACACTCAAGTTGGAGTATGGGTATCGACAATGTCCAACTTGTAAAAACAACAAATCGTATTGGGGCTAATTATGCAAAAGCCAACTCGTCTCGTCTTGTGATCGACGGTGCAAACAGTTTCTAATCTCGGGGCTGGCACGTGCAAAGACAACTCGTTAGGGCTGCTCAAACCAAACCGAAAATCAAGAAACCAACCGGAACCGAACCGGGAGAAACCGGCACATAATCGGTTCCAATTTCAAATGACCAGAATTGAGTCGGTCAGTTCTCGGTTTTGCAACTAATAAACCACGATTAACCCAGAGTGGTTTAATTTGCAAACAATTGGAAAATGAAAAGGTAGCAGCAAGAATTGAACCTATGTCATCTGTAGACGGAAGAAGCTACCCAACCACCATGTCAAACGCTCTTCTAATAACATTTATCAGTACATGTTTATCATATATATAAGTTTAATTTCCCTTTCCAACCCAAATCAGCCTCTTAACGTTTGAAGTTTCACAACCCAAATCAGCGTTGAAAGTCCCACATCGCTCAGATTGAAATTGTTTCCTCTTATCTTCTCTACAAATAAGGAACATTTGTTAATCCATGACCATAAACATTTGGCTTGTCCTCTTTAGATTAAAGCTTTGGTTTAGTGCTTAAATCTATAGTATTTACCATTTTATTTTAGAAATGGCTTAATATTTTGATTTGGTTTTGGATTTTAATTCCGGAACGAGTACAGTTTAAGAGTTAATTGTTCTAATTAGGACAAATTAATTTTTGAATAGTTTATATGTTATAGCTGGTTCTGGTTAAACCGAAAAATTGGTCAATTTTTTCGGTTAACTGAGTGTTCAGTTTAAACCATTATTGGTCCAGTCACGGTTTTTGGTTTAGAAAACTGGAGATGACCGGTTTGATTATCGGTTCTGCTTACCGGTTCTGATTAACCGGGAATGAGCAGCCCTACAACTCGTCTAGTGGCCTACAATGAAAACTAATATCTGTCTTAAAGTCAATAGTACAAACCAAGTATAAGGATTGACGGTACAAAACATAACTCGTCTTAGAGACAATAATAAAAAAATAATCTTACATCAGTTGCCCCGCCCACTCGTTAGAATCGTGGGCTAACGAGTGTGCAAGACTATAAGCTCAGTGAAATTTTAACAAGATCATACTTGCTTTGATACCATGAAGAAAATGAGAGAAATATGTTTGGATGATATTATTGAGTATCAAAGACATATATTTATGTAAAATGTTTAATTTAGCAAGCAAATATTCCCTACTAAAATAATTGCATACATTAGGTAATAATCTAAATAGGAAAATCAATAAATCAACAAGAAATCAGATACAATTTCTTGTTTGATTTTCCAGAATCTCAAGATATATTTGGTTAAGTATAATCTTTTCATGTTTCTGCCCACTCATTAATGAATGCTTTTAGTGGGTGGGCATGGCGTATTCAATTTTATAATTATTTTCACTTTTATTTTTTTGGCCTCGAGACGAGTTGTATATTACTCCGACGGCCATGAGATTTAGTTTAAGTCATTGGCCTTAAGACGAGCCGATATATATGACTCAGTTTTCATGGTATCAGAGGAGATCCGATTTAGGCATGTTTTAGTGGGCTTCGCCTCCATGTGGCTCTACTCCTCTATGAGCCTAGTGATTATGGTCCACGTGAAGGAAAAATTAGCCCGCGCGAGAGGGAGCGAGTTGAAAAAAATCTCATGTAGAATAATATGTGAGGGGGAGTGTTGAGAATATATAGTCTCCATGGAAAGAAATAGAAATAATGTGTCGTATGTAAAGGGTTGTAACAAATCCAACTGATGAGGTTTACCTTTTAGTTGTGTAGCTCGACCCGATATATATGACTCAATTTTACAGTAACACACCTCAGTTATAAAACTTAAAAGACATGTAGATTCCTTATTTATTAAGACTAGTTGATTCATAACATTATTTTACATATTATACAATAATTCACTTAATTATAAACTTAATAAATGTATAATTTATGTTATTCAACAGGAAGAATTTTTTTCAGTAAAACCTTAGATTTGACATTTTGACTTTGTTAGACCAACAGACCAATCAAGACCAATTGTCAACAATAGCATTTTAGACTTTCCCAAAGACCCATACACAAGCAATTTAGTATTCAGGGAAAAGTACATCTAGCTACATTCATATTAGGCCAAAAGACACATAGCTACACCCATATTCAAAAGTGGACACCTAGCTACACCCAGCGATCGAAAATTGACAGTTACCACCTACCGTTAGATTTTCTGTTAAAATTTTAAGTAAAAAGACGAAAATGCCCTTGGTCAGACTTCAAATTTTCAAAACCATGTCATTATGAGAATTTTGGTTATTTCTCCGATGACCATGGCTCAAGCTTCGCCGGCCTCGTCTCCGACCTCTGACCGACTTCTCCGGTCGTCCTCACCTCCTAGCCACTGACCGGAGGCTCGCTGGAAACATCGCCGGAAATGCTCAAGTAACCAAAATTATTTCAAATATGCAAATTTTTAATTAATAATTCTTGTAGAAATATAATATATGTTTGAATTCTCATTTGTTTAATCAAATATGAATCTTGCGTTCATTAACAAACTCGCCGAAGTCGCTGGAACTCGGAGGGTCGGAGACGAGTGTGGCTGAAGTCGCCGGAGCTCGCCCAAACTCGCCGGAATTGTGTAGAACTGTGTTTTATAATCAGTTCCCACATCAATTTGTTCAATGTGGATCTTAACGTTGACTGTGATTCATTACTCTGTATGCAAATCATCATAAGGTTTAAACAGTTACTCTGAGCAAGATATTTGTAATCAATTTGAATTTTAATGGATTTGGATGCGTGCATATACTGTAAAATATATAGTCGAGGTAGCTTGTTACAATTACTCATATATAATTATTCTAGTGTGGAAAAGATGGGTACTTGGCAGGGGAATATGTTTGCTAGAAGTCTGTTTTTGTTGTCTCCCAATCTTAATAAGATTTATGATCCCTTTTGGATGTTACGACTATGGGTAGTAGTAATTACACGTGTGGGATTTAAAAGTT
>JAYMTP010005115.1:0-13865 GCA_036897365.1 Geranium brycei
GGCTACAAGGTGAGGTCGTCGGAGATGGCCGAGGTCGCCCAGAAGCTGGAGCAGCTCGAGGAGGTCATGTGCGGCGTCCCCGAGGACGGCCTCTCCCACCTCTCCGGCACCGTCCACTACAACCCCTCCGACCTCTCCACGTGGCTCGAGAGCATGCTCTCCGAGCTCCACCCCCCCGACTCCGACGACCTCACCGCCATCTACTCCCAGCCGAAGCGGGTCAAAACAGAGCCCGGGTCCGGGTCGGGTCCAAGCATGCTCGGTCCGGTGGTCGCGGCCGAGCCGGCCCGGCCGGTGGTCCTGGTCGATTCGCAGGAGAACGGGGTGAGGCTGGTCCACTCGCTGATGGCCTGCGCCGAGGCGGTTCACCGGAGCGACCTCGCCATCGCGGAGGCGCTGGTGAAGCAGATCGGGTACCTCGCCGCGACCCAGATCGGCGCGATGAGGAAGGTCGCGACCTACTTCGCGGAGGCCCTGGCCCGCCGGATCTACGGGCTGTACCCGGAGGCCCAGACCGGGGACCTCCAGATCCATTTCTACGAGAGCTGTCCGTACCTCAAATTCGCCCACTTCACGGCGAATCAGGCCATCCTCGAGGCGTTCGAGGGGAAGAAGAGGGTCCACGTCATCGATTTCGGGATCAATCAGGGCCTCCAGTGGCCGGCCCTGATGCAGGCCCTCGCGCTCCGCCCGGGCGGTCCGCCGGCTTTTCGGTTAACCGGGATAGGGCCTCCCCGGAGCGACGACTCGGACCACCTCCAGGAGGTCGGGTGGAAGTTGGCCCGGCTCGCCGACACGATCCACGTCGAGTTCGAGTACCGAGGGTTCGTCGCGAGCAGCCTGGCCGATCTCGACGCGTCTATGCTCGAGCTGAGGCCGAGCGAGGTCGAGTCGGTCGCGGTCAACTCAGTTTTCGAGCTGCATAAACTGCTCGCCCGGACCGGTGCGGTCGAGAATGTCCTCTCTCTCGTCAAGGAGGTTAAGCCGGTTATCGTGACCGTCGTGGAGCAGGAGTCGAACCACAACGGTCCGGTTTTCCTTGACCGGTTCACGGAGTCCCTGCACTACTACTCGACAATGTTCGACTCGCTCGAGGGGTCGGTGGGCAGCGAGGACAAGGTGATGTCGGAGGTGTTTCTCGGGAAGCAGATCTGCAACGTGGTGGCGTGCGAGGGGGCGGACCGGGTGGAGCGCCACGAACCGCTTGTTCGGTGGCAGTCGAGGTTCGGGTTGGCCGGTTTTGCGCCGGTTCAGCTCGGGTCGAACGCGTTCAAGCAGGCGAGCATGCTACTGGCGCTGTTCGCGGGCGGGGACGGGTACAGGGTGGAGGAGAGCAACGGGTGCCTGATGCTCGGCTGGCAAACCCGCCCGCTCATTGCCACATCAGCCTGGCGGCCTGGCGGTTACTAACCAAATCGAACCGGCAATTTCTCACCGGTTCGAACTGGTGGTTGCTGACCGGTCCAGTTGGTCAACTCAAATTCAACTCCCAATAAAAGTAGTGGGAAATGTGGTGTGCTGAGGTGGACAGAGACCCGCCGTTCCAATTATGTCTGTCTTTTATTTTAAAGTATTGATTTAACGTAGTTTCGGTAGGTGCTTAATTTAGTATTTACAATTAGAATTTGGTGGAATCATTTTGTATTATTTATGGAAATAGGTTTGGTGGTGGGAATAAAAAAGAGGGAGCTTCTCGATGAGCAAGTGATTGTGATGATGTAAAGAAGCAGATTTGGGCAATGAAGCCATAATTTTATATTAAAATGCTTGTTTTTTTATTTTTAAAAAATAGTACTTTATAAATATAAAGTGGTGGTGAAAAATAGGGTTTGCAAGAAAATAATGGAGGAATATTGTTTGAAAAGTATGATTTACTTTCCTATGATCACTGCTACCAAAATATTCTCTGCTTGATCTTAAAAGTTGCTGAGTTTTATGTTATTTTTTTCCAATAATGTAGTAGCTTGGTACGACTTTTTATAATTATTCTGCTTAAAGTTAAAAGTTAAATAATATGAGAATTTAAGAAAAGTTAAAAGTTCTTTAAGTGGTACTTTTATTATAAGTTCCCAAATATATAGACAAGAACATTAAAATTTTGAAGATATTATATTTAGTTTTTATAGAGTGATCTTTGAAACTGATTGCTCATAGCCATTAATTTTTTTATGCAATGATGTCCTCTTCAATTCCCGGCACGCATAATTATTCGAGAGTGTTTGAATCTTTTCTGTCAATTTGTTAATTTTTCATTTTGCTTTGTAAGGCGATTAGGTAACTCGATCGCTCATGTTATAGCCAGTTTAGCACGTTTGGGATCTAATTTAGAGTTTGAGGTGGATAATTTTTAGTTCATCCTAACTCATATAATGTGATTGATCTGATTAATAATATTGTCAGATCATTTTTTTAAAAAATAATCATCTTTACAAATTGTTTTCTTTTACATTTTAAATTGAATTAATTATTGACTTTTAGCTTTAATAATACACCAACTAAAATAATTAGTAATATTTTTTGAAAAAAATCTATAATTGGTGCTCTACGATCCACACCCTACAACTTTAAATAACTAGTGCATGGTGGACCACTTGATGCAAGTATTTGAAGAAGAAAAATGGTGTCATTTCAGTGTGATCGATGCATGGTGGACCATTTCTATATTTTCATAGGGTTTTGGATTTTAAAATAAATTATATATAATTAATTTGAATCTATGATTAAAAATTTAACCAGTAAACTATATACATCGTAAATTGAAAGTCATAAAAGAAAAAAACTCGTTCAATTGTTCAAAGGCTCAAATCAAATTATCTGTATACATCGTAGTTAATTTTTTATATCATAAAGATTGATTGTTATACACAATATTTTATAATTAATAATTTAAACGTTTGATAATTTATGGCTCTGCTTCATCTTGCATGAAAAATAAGTTTTGTTCTGTGTTCAACAAAATTTGTGGTCTCATTTTTCACCACAAACTTAAAGATCGCTTACTCCATCTATGAGAAAACACAAAAATATGATAAACAAGTTGGACTCTATATTGAGATGGGATCACAATATTTTATATACTGTATTAACAAATTGTTCCAAATCTGATGAGGATGTGAGTAGGGCCAGAACCCATATATGGGGAATCTGAATTCAGCTTTGAAAAGACTTCACTTGTTCAATAAGATGCAGAAAATATAATGAGATGTGTGATGAGGATATGGCAGCAACAGAGATGGTTATGGTGCCTTCAATTATTGATATGTAGACCACTTTAACAGTACCCAAATGGACGCTTTAACAGTTGAGCATTACTGTTTGTGGTAAAGTAGAAGGTTCGATCTTGTGAGAAAGGTTGAGATTCGATAAAAATTGTGTAGATGATACTATTATTGATAACAAGAGAACCCTTTATATAGACTATAGATCGAATTAAATAAGAAAGTTAACAATGATATGAAACTTAGATATTGGGTAATAAGACTAATTTAGAATAAGAAATAGACTAATATTCTAACAGTTCTCTCAAACTCAAATCGACTTGTAAATCACCAATTTGAGGTTGAAAAGCAAGTGGTGTTTATCACATGATCAGAGTAATCAATTTTATTAGTCAAACTTCAATCGACATAGAGTAGCTGACTGAACCTTAATTGTTAGAGGTAGTAGTCAAACTGGAGTTGACGTAGAGCGACCGACTAGAGGTTGATTGAAGTAGGTATTCAGTTAAACCTGAGTCTGAGTAGAACGGGTAACCAGAGGTTGATTGATACAACACATTCAGGTGTTGCGAGACACTTGTAGACTAGTGTTATGAGATACTTAAAAATACGTGATGGAAGACACTTGTAGATATTTACTGTGAGACACTTATAAATAGATTCTCAAAAACACTTGTAAATCAATATAGACCAGGCGTGGAAGTCTACATGTTCGAAAGAGTAGAGTGGGCGTGCATATTAGATGATCATGTCGGGAAGTAACTTGTCCTGAATTTAATTTTAATGTAAGCTTCACATCATCTTCATGTGCTTGTCTCAATCCTTTAAGGCCCATTAAGGCGTTGACACTTTATTTATTTGCAAATTTGATTCTTAAATTCAAACCCTGCCTTGCACCGTTTCTCCACGTTTTCTTTTCAGTTATTGCACCCAAAATCTTATCCAACTAAGTTTAACTTCAGCTTAAAACAATGGACAAGTATGTTAAAATTAAATATTAAACATATACTCAAGTAATAATTAAATGTCAGCTCAAAAAAATTTTCCTTGTCTAATTTTAATATAAATATATATAATTAACTAAATATTAAATTAGCTGAAGTGCAAGCCTATCGAGTTTTTATAAGCCAATCTTGAGCTCAGTTTGTTTATCAAATATGCCACATTGAGCTCGAACGAAATATTTAACTAATCGAACTCAATTAACATATTGAAAACCCCGCTAGCTTGTTTACAGTCCTAAATACCCCTCCGTACTATGCATTTTTAGAATAAAAATTAAAGGTAATATTAGTTTACTATAGTTGAGTGTACGTTATTCTCACATGAGAACACTTTTTTATTTTTGTTGTGGGAGGTAAGTTGAGAATATTTTATCTCAATTTACTATATTCTCATCCTTATAAATTAATAGAGTTAGTTTTAAGTAGAAAATATTCAAAATATCCTGTTGTCATTCAAATTTTTAAGTATATGTCATTTGTTACTTTTATTTCTTTTTTATTCTCTCTGCTCCTTTTTTATTATTGAAAATTTAATATTTATTTTCCTATGAATCATGCTCAATTTCGTCTAATTTGACTTATGAATTGACCCTAAATTAAAACCCAAAAACCAGTTGAACAGAACCAAGAATTGAACCAAAGAACAACATTTAGAATTAGACTGCTTTCTCATATAACAGTTTTGAATATGGTTCTAATAATTAAAGAACCGGAAGGTCGGGTCCAATTTTGACCAGTCTGATTCCGGAACAATGCCCACCCCTACCCAAAACACCATATATTCTATTTTATGCTCGTTTAATCCTAATCCGAAGCAAAAACACAATTTTTTTATTTACTTAAAATCTAAAATTAGTAAGAAGATACATATATGAATCAAATTTTTCATAGAACATACCATAAGAAGTTAACAAAATGATAGACTGTATTTGGCTTAATGGTCTAAGAATGCTCTCTCTGTCCATAATTCAGGATCTAGAGTCCATTTGTTTTCTCATGAAAAATGTGGGTTTGGAGGCTGAGCTGAGACGGATTGGCCTTTGTGCCTACATATTTTTCACACCACTTTGTACCATAATTTAGGAAGGTGTAGTCAATTTTTTCTCCCACTGACGTGGAAGCAAAAGCATCAACATATGTTTCAATTAACACAGTGGGTGTGAACATACCAATTACCAAGTAGTTGTCAATCCTTGCTTGAAGTACAAGAAAGGAGTGGACTGAATATACCTGGTACAACATGTAACATGCAACAGCCTAGTCTGGTTTGGCCGACTGACTTGTTCACATCACATTAATGGCACAAAAAAAAGAGCATATTCCCAAAGAAAACTGTAAAATAATAAAACATGCTCATATGCTTACTCTGTTTCCGCGTTGAACAAGCACTGTTCCAGATCACATAATCATTGACAAATCTGCAGCAAATATAGAAATGAAAGCTACCATAAGGCACAAGCACTCACAAAAGTGCAAATTGAATCAAGCTAAATCTGTATGTATTAGTAACAAACTGCAAAAGAACCCTACATTGACATGTAAATGATCTCTTACGGACCAACAAGGGAGTGGGTTTGGAATATATTTAGTGATACATTTTATATTTCATTAGGTCATATTAGAGTTCTTATTGAGTTTAGAGATTCTTGTCTTTTAATAAGACATGACCTATGGATCTGGACCCGCCGAACATTATTGGCTCAACTCATAATTTATTAATAGCAATTAGCAACCCAAATGGTTCTGGTCTGAATAGAATTCTGAGTTCTCCACACAAAAAATCATGTTCCACTAATTATTTAGGACGACACCAAAAATCCCAAACATGTTAGAACCGGCGTTTTCATATATATAAAATTTTTGGGTCTCTTACATATTTAAAAGGAAAAGTATAATATTATACAGGAACTTTAAAGTTGGGGCCAATTCTAACCTTTCAAACAGCTGTGAAGACATTATCAAAGTTTCAACCAGGTTAGGTTCACCAACTGCAAATTCCTATTTACTGACCAAAATATTCAAATTCAGCCAAAATAAAAAAACTAATTTCCCATCTGGAATTCTTATATGGCCAAGAGCCATTCCACATGTAACATTCATCAATCATATCCACCATATAATATCCAAATAAAAATTCAAATGCCAAATCTTGCACAAATCATCATACATGACTGCAACAAATTTATAGAATAAAAGATGAACAATGTTTTTATTCATCACTGAACTCAAATAAAAAAAGAAACAAAAGGGAAAAGTGATCATCATCATTAATTGGTGGACACACACAATCACCTACCGTGTAGAGATCACAAAGTGACCTCTCCACAATGTAATGGTGAGATCAATGCTTGAAACTCTTTTGAGCTAATTAATGGGAGGAGATCTTGAGATTGAGGGACTTGTTCAACCATGCCTTCCAGCTTCCAGCTCCCTTCCTGGAAACTCTCGATATCGTCTCCGGCGATCCTCTCTCTGATTCAGGCTTCTTGCACAGCATGAAGGTGCGCGCTCCCATGGATCCAATCGTCTCCCATTGAGATAATGCTGCAATAACGATAACAAAACACACATCAGTTCAGATTCTAATTTGATCCCATTCATGAAAATCACATAAACAATCCTCGAGTTTCTCGAGGATCAAATAGGTATGGGTTTTTGAAATCAAAACCAGACCATCCAAAAAATTCCCAATTGGGGCAATTTAGAACAAGTCCCAATTATGTACTCTGAATTGAATACATTCATGAAGATCACCAAAACAACCATAAAAATCTTCGATTTTGAAACTTCGAAAATAGAAATGGGTTTTTGAAATAAAAAACAGACCATCACAATTGGGGAAATTCAGAACAAGTCCCAATTATGCATTCTGAATTGAACCCATACATGAAAATCATCTAAACAACCCTAAACAATCTTCAATTTTGAAACTTACACAATAAAACAGA
Source organism: Geranium brycei (assembly GCA_036897365.1). Taxonomy (NCBI): domain Eukaryota; kingdom Viridiplantae; phylum Streptophyta; class Magnoliopsida; order Geraniales; family Geraniaceae; genus Geranium; species Geranium brycei. The sequence continues at coordinate 7,171 of JAYMTP010005115.1, forward strand.
TAAGGGTCTTCGAAATCAAATTCAAATTACAACAAAAACCACCAAATTGAGGAGAGAACTCACCATCTGAACCGGCATAGGAGCAGTAAAGGTTGAAACAGTCGAGATCCGATCCGAGAACCGGCAAGCGACCCTCCCGAGCGTAGCACTTCAAGGCGGTGTCGATGACGGCTCCGACGAGCTCGTTCTCGCCGACCACGAACCGGATCGGACCGGCGCTCCCGAGCACATTGATGCTCACCAGAAGCTTGCTGCCTCCCTTGGAGCCGTGACTCTTCTTCTGCTTGTACAGCAACATCGTCTCTCCAACACAGATCGAATCAAACGAATTGAATTTTGAATTTTTCGAAAAAATACCAAAAAACCGAAAAGGGGGCAGAAATCAAATTTGGGGAAATCGAAATCGAAATGGGTTCAAGGGTCGACGCCGAGGCAGCGAAAGTACCAACCCTCCTTGCAAGATCCGAAGGCGAAAGCGGCAGAGACAGAGACAATGCTCGCCCTGGGCTGGGAGAGCATGAAATCGATGCTACTGCTTAAGATTTCCACCATTCACAACCAATCGAAGACGAAATTGGGACCTGGGAAATTGATACTGCGACTCGCTATCGCGATTCTGAAACCCAGATCGGAGAGGCGCGGAGAGGATGAGAAAAAATTAGGGTTTTTTTCTTTTTTGCGATCTCGAGAGAGAAGGAGGTGAAGTGTGTGTGAATGACGGAGGCGAATGTGGCTTTTTAAATAGGAAATTTTTGTGCTTTCGAGCTGAGGTTTTTTTTTTGTTTTACTATTTTCATTATTGTGTTGAAATTTTGGGTTTTTTTTTATATTTATTTTGTTTATTTTTGTTCTCCACCGCGCGTTTTTGTATTTGTACCCAACTTGTGCTCCTAACCTCAATTTGTTAATGGTTTATTTTTAGCCGCTTAATCTCCACCATTCGTACACTGTTTTGGTTCTAATCATCTTTACTTAATATCTCCACAAATCTTTGATTTGTTATTTTAAGTAGGTTTTCATTTGTGGTCTAATCTCATTCATAACATATTGTGGTGGTGATGATATAAGATTATTTGTTAGATTAATTAGGAAATTTAGTTTTTAGGCAATTTTAGTTTAGGACAACGCTGGTTACTTTGCTTTCCTATTTTGATTATGTCTAGTGCTCATATAAAGGGATCTAGTCTTATTGTTATACATGTGAACTGAATGGAGGGGAAATCAAATACAAACAAGGTGCTCGTACAAAACGTTTGAACCTAAACCGTGACCACTGATTTAGCGAGATCACACCAGTGTGCGACACGTCACACTAACCCTCTTCTCCGCCAAAGTGACAGAGCAGGAAGGGAAATTTCGTCTTTTGCATAATAACTGGTAAAACAAATTATGAACATGAAATAACCAAACTATAACTTGTGTGAACAGAGTTTGCCCATGTAATAAAATTGGTATAAACATGATATTAACATGATGTGAACATCGTATAAACAGATTTTGAATTGTATAAACTGTGTACGCATGGTATGCACATGATATGAACATGGTATAAACATATTATAACTTGTATAAACGGAGTGCACACATGAATAAATCTAGTGTAAACCCGATATAGATATGATATACACAGAGTGTGAACACAATATAAACATGGTGCAAATTCCCATAATACCCTTACGTTGCATCAATGTAGGAAGTGACGACTCTTTTTCTATCCGTTTTCACTTTGCAGATTTGTTCCAATCCAACGACTGATGTAAGTTCGGACGTTCGTATTTACACCATGGCTTGTAACCGAATGTGTTTCCAATTAAATATATCAATATTATATTTATCATGATATCACAGAGGGTCTAACTTTGCTGAGCTTACGTTGAGTTTATAGTTCTGCCCACTCATTAGCTTAGGGTTCTAACGAGTGAGTGCTATTTAGCCTAACTAGTGGTTCAAGGTGCATGTTCTCTTGACCTGAAACCTGGATTTGTTGTCTAGTCATGGTTTCATGGGTGGGAAGTTGAGTTATAGTTTAGATATAGGGTGATATGTACAATATCAAAAAAATAAGTTACCTAAACTGTATTTTCAAATTATTCTAACATTATTATTTCTTAATTTATTTAAAACTATTGAGTGGAGTGTATGTTGTGTCAAAATTTGATTTGTTGAATATATATAATGAAGTTACATATGAATTGCGTCGAGCCAACCTCCAATATACTCGTTCAATATTTATGACTTATATGTATTTTTATTTGATATAAATTTTAACTTTCAATAAACAGTTGTAGTTATCCTTAAGAAATGAATAGTTGTAGTGAAAATTTAAACGATTCAAACTGAGGCGATTTCAAACTTAACTATTTTTTTAAGTCGGATTTGAGCGTAGTTGTATAAAGTCATGTGAGCCCGAGTCAAATTCAAGTTCGAGCATAATACCTTTTCACAGAACGAACCGAACCCTAAAAAAATAAGACTCGATTCACCTTGTTTAATCATATGTATCATAATTGAAATTCAAAAAGTGGTAAGGTGGTTTACTTAAATCAAAATAAAAACCATTTCATAGATCAGATTAAAAATTTCTTTATGATTCTACAAAAACATTAAACTTTTAGAACCGTTAAGATCGTCCCCGCTATATTACAAATTACGTGTATAAAGCTATGAGTATAATCTTGTTAATTGAAAACACATTGAGGATAAATGTCTTTTAATCCAAAGTTCTTTAATTACCATTTTCGGAATATAAACAATTTTAAACGCTTTTATACCATTTTCAGCATATAAATCATTTTAAACGTCTTCTATAAGGCACAATGAGATCAATTTTTTCCGAAAGAATTTGAAAAAAGGCTCTTTGAGAAACGAGTTAATTGTTTTTATCATGCTTAAATATCGAGATCACAAACCGTGTACGTAAATGTAATTAAAGATTTAGAGACACAAGTTTGGTCTTATTCCTTATTTGAACATTGCAAATTGTATTATTTTATTCAGCTTAGAGCCATGTTACTTTTTAGTGGGCACTACAATAATTGTATGTAAAATCACATGCCTTATACCATACCTTTTGCTTCTTTGACTATTTTAAATTAATGCATTTTTTTTACCTTTTTTATCATGAATTATTTGTTGATATTTACGTTAAGATTGTAGAGTTAATCATATATATTCCATGCCAACTCTCATTTCTTTAATAATAACTTGCCATAAAATATATCCCACAAATAAAATTAATCACTCACACAACAAGCTCGTTGGAGATTGATAGCTACTTCTTCCTATCTATCATTATTTTTTTATTGTAATATTAAAATAGAGAGAGCGTATAAAATTATCTAATTAACGCGTAATATACACGGTCTAAATAATAATTTTTTAAATGAATAATAATACGACATAAATTATAATCAGTACAAAATTTAAAAATATAATATTACTCTTAGTATGTACGGACCAAATGATGCTTCCTGTCAGCTGTTGCTGCCTTAAAAAATACGAGCAAAAAGAGTTGCCATTTTTTAAAATTTGCCTTACAAGTTGGCCTAAATTTGACTTATATATCATATTATAATCATGATTTGATTTTTTTTCCATCGCATAAATATTAATTAAGCTGATGTTGACAATTTTGATGCATAGAATTCGCAGTCTAATTAAAACAACCGCTAACAAGAACCCTCGTGGCCCACAACATTTTAAAATTAGACACTAATTAAATAAATAATTAATTAACTAACTAATCACATAGTTGAGCCGTTTATAACGAATAAATAAATATTTTGTCAATATGGACTCAATTTGATTACTTAATATCAATAGAAGTGTCTTTTTTGAAAAAGATTTTCGATAAAAGTTGAAAATGATAGGTTATGGAATATTTTAAGTCTGACATATTCATGCTAATATTGCAATAGGTCGATAATAAGCACGTGGATTATTCGGCTAATTTTGGTGTATTATTGGCGTGTAGAGTACTATGAGTCCATGAAAGTTTCATTTCTCTCTGTTTATAAGGTTGTGTTTTGGAGAAATCAAAGATACTATAAAAAAAAGTTGTATTGTGTTTATGTACATATATAAAGTGTGATCTTTGAGAAATGATGTGTATATTGTGCATGCTTGAGGTGTGACACTCCAACCTCAATTATTGGAGATTTGGTTCATCCCCACGTTGTTAGATTTACTAACATTAGAAACGATTTAATACATATGACATGCTGATTTGATAAGAATCTATATATTCTATTTGTGGGCATAGGTCGACGTATTATTGATGAATTGTGTAAATATATTGTTCTTTTTGTCTATTTTATTATGATAGTTTGTGATTTTGGTACTTACGTATCTTTCTTGTTATGATAATTTACTCGTTTAATTATTTTTAACATTGTAAATATTTGCAAGTAATAATTTTATTTGATGTTACTTATTATTTAAGACTAATGTAACACAACACCCAACTAGCTAGCCACATATTTTTTGTAATAATACATGGCCCCAATACATTCATATTATAACCTACCAACCTTGGGTTTTATGTGGCTAAATCAAATAAATGGTATTCTTTCAACATATGTGTATATGATAGACATGATCACCAGTCTAGGGATAACACATTTCCCTGAATCAGACGAATATTTGATGCATCCGATCCGATTGGGGTGAGGCCGGGGGATTTATAGGGTTTGGTGAAAGATTTCAAAATCCCATCTCGATCGACCCACCTTGTATTCGTGAAATATAAATAACTCCATTAACATATTGCTAACTCAACACGAGATTAAAGTTCAATATGACGAATTTTAATTCTTAATTCAACTCAAACATTTGAATCTCAAAAATTTTAATGACTTAAAACTCAATCCTAAAGTTATTATTTGTATCACAAATCCATACGAAAAGCTATTTTTTTAGATTGTTGTTAAATAAACTAAACAAATTCGGGGTAAATTCGTTGATTTGGGGATTTCCTGTCGAGTGGGTTTTTTGGGAGGGAAAAGCGGGAGAAAAGCAAAAATGGGTGGGAACGGGATCACTAAATCTATCTAAAATCCACTCTAATGTCATCCTTACGCCAGTTACGGATGGGAACGGGATCACTAAATCTATCTAAAATCCACTCCAATGTCATCCTTACACCAGTTACTTTATAAAGAAACGATTAACATCTATGGTATGGGAAGCATTCCATTGAGAATCAAATGTTTCGTGAGAACAACTGAACATTCACTTATTTTCGATGGACATTCACTTATTTTCAATGGTCAAACCTTTTCTGTTGGACATTCACTTATTTTCGATGGACATTCACTTTCATTGGATATAATCTTTTCCATTGGACATTCGCTTATTTCCGTTAGACATTCAGTTATTTTCGATGGCCATAGTCTGTTCTCACGTTCTCGCAAAAGGGTTTGGTTCTCACATAATTTGTCCTCTCTATAGTATTATTAATGAAAATTTATAGTACCAAGTCCTAATAATTCAATAGCTCGACAATTATTGACATCGAGCACATTGGGGCTGCACATGGATTGTATCTTTACACAAAAATGGTTGCAGATTTGCATTATATATTCATGACCCACCTGGGTCACACACATTCATTATCCACATGCAAATTACAACTTCATTTGTTGGTTCTCTCTATGTCTACACTTATTTATTGCTCTTGAGTTGTGGCCTCTCTGTACTATTTTGTACTATGCTTCTGATAATGCCTCGAACGTATCAGTTTTTGCCACTGTAACGAACCTTTCATAAATATTGCATATCTTCATGTTTCTGTAACTTATCACATATACATTAATGACATAGGTCCGCTCAATTTCATTTTTTTATATACAGAAATCCTAATTTATTAAACGGGTTGTTGTTGTTGTTGTGCCACATGATATATTGATGATTGATATGTGTATATAATTATATTCACTTATGTCAGACTTGCATGTTCATTTCTGTGTCTGATAAAATATAGATAACGAGCTTGCAAGTGTTCATATATGGACGTAGTTATGGTCTTTGACGTTATCGAATAATCAATGTTCGTAGATTTTGGTGATTTTCACCTTGTTCTTGCTTTTTCTCCCATAATCTCCAGCTTGTTATTGTTATGAATCTACTTGTCCCAATTTAAATCTATAATGTACAATAACTTAAAATAATTAAGTGTATTTTGAGTTTGGCTTAGTAGCTTTTTTTATCAGCAAAATTTGATAATATTGATATGAAAAGAGAACTGAAAAGAGAGCAAGTGACTCTTAGCGTTAAAAGACATTACACGATAATTGAAAAGTAAAATAAATTACATGAAAATTGAAGAATGAGAGTGAAATGAAAATGAAGTTATAAGAACTGCAAAATGATTGAAACTTTCTTGACATATTTGGAAGTTTTGGGCTTGAGAGCAGAGCCCTAAAAAGGCCCAATAGCTGGTCCAAGAGATGACAAACTAAACAAATTCGGGGTATATGAAATTTGATAATGACATGAACTCAATAATATTTGTAACTAATTGCCTTTTCTTTGCAGAAGATTGAGGTGACACTTGTCAAACACAAATACTAGTAAATACTAAATATGTTACTAAAATTATACTTATGTATTTATCAAATCAACATGTCAACCATACTTAAACATGTATATATCAAATAACACGCACAAGATATTAATAAAAAGCTTTCTTAATATTA
>JAYMTP010005116.1:0-13865 GCA_036897365.1 Geranium brycei
CCCGCCCCCGCCACAACCACCGTCCGTCTCCTCCGGCGGCGGCGGCGCTTGCTCCGTCCCCGCGCATCCACGCGCCGTCGGGGCCTCCGCCGCCGGCGCACGGCCGGAAGCGGGCGGTGATATGCGCGGTGTCGTATAAGAACACGAAGAACGAGCTCAAGGGGTGCTTGAACGACGCCAGGTGTATGAAGTACCTGTTGGTGAATCGGTTCAAGTTTCCGGAATCTTCGATCATCATGCTCACCGGTACATAATCTTGAATCCATGATTTTTCATGTCTTGTGAGTTTAATGGAATTTAAGTGAATTTAATTTACTTGATTGAGCTGTGCAATTGATTGCTTGTCTGTGTTTTGTACTGTATTTTTTTGCCTTTGGTTGATCATTTGTGAAGGCTTAATTGAATGGTTGCTATGTTATTGTTAGGTTGGTAGAGTTATTGTTTATTTAATTCAAAATCTACCGTGCAATTTCAACAATTGTAGATTTGGATCTCCTGAAATGGAAACTTTATTTTGCAAGTTCGATTTTAGGTGTTGTTTCGATATACGGTTGTTCTTATTTCTAGTAGCTACTGGTTGGAATGGATCGTTATGTTGCTTAATCGTTCTCGATTCTTGAATCAGTCGGACATTGAGCTGCAAGTTCAATTTTAGGCTTTGTTTAGCTACTGGTTGGATCGTTATGATTCTGAATTGCTCTCGATTCTTGAATCAGTCGGACCTTGAGTTGCTAGTTCAATTTGAGGTTTTGTTTCGATATATGATTGGTCTTAGTTCTAGTAGCTACTGGTTGGGTCGTTATGATACTTAATTGTCCTTGATTCTTGAATCAGTCAGACCTTGTAGCTGCTTTGATTTTTTTTTAATATAGGACACTAATGAGCAGGCATGACGAGCCTAGCATTCTGTTTGAAAAGCTTTGATTTTGATTCGTATCTGTTGCGTTATTGGTATTGCTCTGATCTGAACTCTGATATCTGTTATTTGAGAAAGTTTACTTTTGCTTTACTGCAACGATGTATTCCTTCATTGAGTGCGAGTAAAGAGAGCTCTTTCAATCTAAATATTAAGAACCATTTTGACTTATAAATCAATATTCCCTTTATTCATAGGAGTAGAAGAATATGATTTTGAAATATATATCGGGAGAACATAATCGGTAAATTTGTGAGATATGTACATGTGTTATTACTTATTAATAGCTGCCACCTGCCAATGCTTTTTAAGGGTGAGATGTTACATTTTGATCTTTGAATTTGCATTGGGAAATGCAAGGTGTTAGCTAAGAAGCCATAAGCCTGTATTATTTTCTGGTTGATTTGTCGATCTTGGTGTTCGATAGCTATGAGAGTCCTAGAAATGTTAGGGATATCAGTTTATAACGATAAGGAATGCTTGTATATTTGTAGTGTTTCTTCCATTCTGAATGGTCTCTAATTCAGTTGAGTTCTGGCATTTTCTGCTAATACATCTCTTGGTTATTCTTTTGATGTTTCTGCGCATATTATTTTTCCGAAAACAGTTCTGATCTCAATCGATTTCTGAAAGCCAATTTGCAGAAGAAGAAACAGATATGCACAGGCGGCCAAACAAGTACAACATCAGGATGGCATTGTATTGGCTTGTCCAAGGTTGCCAACCTGGGGATTCCTTGGTGTTTCATTATTCAGGTCACGGCTCGCAGCAAAGAAACCACAATGGGGATGAGTTGGATGGATATGACGAAACCCTCTGTCCCACGGACTTTGAAAAACAAGGAATGATTCTTGACGATGAGATCAACACAACGATTGTTAAGCCTCTTCCCCGCGGAGTCAAGCTCCATGCTATTATAGACGCTTGCCATAGTGGGACAGTGCTGGATTTGCCATATCTGTGCAGAATGGACAGGTTAGATGATTTTTTGCTTATTCAATTTCACTTGAGAGTCCAAAACTGATACCAATAGAACACTCCTACATCTAGTGGGGTTTTCTTCCATTTTCCTTGTCAATTTATGTCCACTAGGAGTATAACTATTGTTAAAACCCGACCCAATTATAAACTCGAATTGATAGGTAGATACCAAATTCTGATACTGTGTTAATGTTCGACCAACCAAAAATTAGATAGGTTGAGGTGGTCCATTGGGTACATTTTTTGTGAAAAATAAGAAAGAGAAAAATGAGAAATATAACAAATTTTGAAACCACTTTTAAATTGAAAAGCAGCAAAGAGTTAGGGAAAGGAGTTGAAGGAGACTTTGTTGGGATAAAGGGTCTTGAACCCTCGCGATTTTTAACATTGACGGATTTTTCTTTTACCATAAATTTCAATGTTACCTGTTATTGACATGTAGAACACAACTCTCTTTTGTTTTAGTCCGATTAATCAGTTATTCAAAAGAAAAGATCCATCAGACTCTGGGGGCAATATATGATCATTGACTATTCGATTCTCATGTATAAATTCTCTACATGCACGAACTCAGGTTCTCATTATTCATTTGAAATCATTAAAATCAATCTTTCAGTACTTATATATAGCGTTTTAAAAATCTCTGACTTGTCCGATTAATCCCCATAAAGCCCTCTCACTAGCGCCTAGCGTTTTTTAGAACATTGCCTATATGTATAGGTTTACCTTTATCAACTTGTTACTTTAACTAGAGAATGGATCCTCATCTTTCTGACGTGGGACTCGCTAACATATTCAGTCCTCTTCTCCTCTGTTAAAATTGCAGACATGGGAAATACGTGTGGGAGGACCATCGCCCTCGATCAGGCTTATGGAAAGGAACAAGCGGCGGGGAAGTCATTTCCTTCAGTGGCTGCGACGATGATCAGACCTCTGCTGATACTTCGGTACAATCTTAATCAGATTGTTGATATAAACCGAATTGTTGTCATTTCCTCCACAGCTCAGAATTGTAATTACTAAATCCAAGCCAACGTTCTCATGATTGTTGGCGTGCAGGCTCTATCGAAGATTACGTCAACAGGCGCAATGACATACTCATTCATCCAAGCTATCGAGCGTGGACATGGAACCACATACGGCACCATGTTAACTGCTATGCGAGCTACTATCCGCAAAACAGATGGACTCAACGGTGGTGTTGTGACATCTCTTCTCTCCATGCTCTTGTCCGGAGGAAGTCTAGGAAGTGGCTTGAGACAGGTATGTTCGTGTTCACATCAGCTCTATAAAATGTCACTCATTTCGCACCATTCGGGATTTTCCCATGTCGATTAATTCCCAAAAGAAGAAAACATATATAACAGTACCATTTACAATCATACCACCAAATGAGAAAAAAAGAATTTTTAATTCGAATGGGATTATGCACCTAGTGTATTATCTTACAGCAGAACCTAGAAACCGTGTTCTAAAAATCCCATACTTGTCCGATTAATCCTCTTTAATTCCCAATTAATCTTTCAATCCGATTTGTTTTCCGATTAGTCCATATAAGGCCCTCTCCACCGACTAGCGCCTAGCGATTTTTAGAACACTGCCAGAGCTGAAGATATAAGATATGAGAATACCTTGTAAGATGTAAAATGCTCTAACTTGCTAATATCTTTGGGTTAATTCCGTTGTGCAAACGATTTAAAAGATCATTGTATTGTATGAATTGTTGCAGTATTAAACATGTACACTGCACGAACTAGAAACTGACTATGAGCTTGCAGCATAAACATGTACACTTCACTGCACGAACTAGAAACTTACTATAAGCCCGCGGCATAAGCATGTACATTTCACTGCACGAACTAGAAACTTACTATAAGCCTGTGGCATAAACACGGACTAGAAACTTACTATAAGCTTGTGGCATAAACACGTAAACTTCATTGCACAAACTAGAAACATACTATAATCCTGCGGAATAAACACGTACACTTTACTGCAAGAACTTGAAACTTGCTTTTTTATGAGGCTATAAGCATGAACTTGACGAGTATATCTGTTGTGCTTTCTGCAGGAACCGCAACTGACAGCTAACGAACAGTTCGATGTGTATAAAAAGCCTTTCATAATCTAACTGCTTTAGGTTCTCCTCTTCCATATACAGTTCTTGAGTTATAGTTACAGAGAAGAAGATGTCAGATTTTTTTTATATGTATAATAGTATTAGCAATAACTATTGACAATGTCCCGAGTCCTGATGTTCAAATATGTAATTTTGCGGAACCTTTTAAATTTATTTTTTATAAAATCGAGTCTATATTTATTTGTCATTAGTCTATATTTGTGGGAACTCAATTTAGGAAAAATTTAATCTATCGAACTTAGCTCAAACTCGAACGAGCTTATAGTTAAATTTGAGAAAAAAAGAAAAATCAACTCTAAATTCAGCTTCTAAATTTTAATATAAAATAATATTTAATAAAATATAAAAGAATCGTTTTGCGTGAAGATGACAAAAATTCTCAAACTTGTTTGAGAACTCGGTATACCCAATCTTTTTTTATTAGCAAATTATTTTATTGAAAAATAACAAAACATTACCACTAGCTATCACCTGAGGAGAGCGGATAGAGCCGAGAGTTACAAAAGAGTGACATACATTGAAATTTGAGAAATATGAAAGAGAAAATGAGATGTGATCATGAAGATTTTCAATGTGATTTAGCCCGATCAATCTCCTTTTCTTGAATGTCACAAATTGCCTCTTCATCTGTAAAGCTCTATAGTGAAACTTATACGTTTTATAGAAGCGAATGTTCTGAAAACACCTTCAAAAGAAGCATGATCGATTTTGACATTAATTTCAAAATCATCTCAAACCTGCTATGTAATCATCTTATAAAGAGACACTAGTATAAAGTCGACGAAAACTTAATATCGTTAATCTGCTAACGTGAAAGACGAGGATCACTAACTCGACCAGATTCACCTTTCATAAAATATTTAGATGATCAATCTCGAGCATTAGCCTAAACTGTTGGAGCCACAAGTTTGAGTCCACGTTACTTGTTTTCACTCAACCAGAGGATAAGAGTCGAAAAAACATCATATAAGCCATGACTCCACTCTCTCCTCCTTTCTTCTCGTCGACACAAACCCATAGCCATAACCAGAGGTAGCACAGAAACTCCGTACACTCTTCAGAGCACTTCCCATGGCCGTCACCGCCACCCCCACTCTCCTCCTCCCTTCCCTGTCCCCGCCACGCCACCTGACCCGACCCGCCCTCCCCGCCTCGGTTCCGGGTCGGGGCAGGGTCCGAACCTGGTGCGTCGGGCACGACAAGATAGGGGATTTTGGCGCGAGAGACCCGTTTCCGGCGGAGATAGCGAGCGAGTTCGGAGACAAGGTCCTGGGACACGGAGACACGGAGCACAAGATCCTCATCCCCACCATATCCGCCCTGTCCCTCGCCGGACTGGATTGGACCCCCGTCTCTCCCCTCCAGCCTCCCATGTCTAAGGCTGACGCCACCAAGCTCTTGAACAAGGTCCATTTCTGGTACCCTTTTGATGGTTGTGTGTTATAGGCTATGAAAGAAGGTTATTTTATGGTACCCATTTGATAATTCTTTGGTATAAGTTTTAAAGGAGATCATTTTTTGGTACCCATTTGATGATTCTTTGGTATAAGCTATAAAGAGGGTCAATTTATGGTACCCATTTGATGATTATGTGTTATAGGCTCTTAAAGAAGGTTAATTTATGGTACTTATTTGATATTTCCTTGGTGTGAGTTTGGTACCCATTTGATAATTCTTTGTTATAAGCTTTAAAGAGGTCCATTTATGGTACCCATTTGATGATTCTTTGTTGTAAGCTTTAAAGAAGGTCCATTTATGGTACCCATTTGCTGATTCTGTGTTATAAGCTCTTAAAAAGATTAATTTCTAGTACCTATTTGCTAATTCTTTGTCACAAGGGCTTAAAGAAGGTTAATTTCGAGTACCCATTTGCTAATTATGTGTTATAAGCTCTTAAAATGTAAATTTATATTACTAATTTGTCAATTCTTAGTTTTTAGCTCTTAAAGAAGGTTAATTTATGGTGCCCATTTGATGATCATGTGTTATAGGCTCTTAAAGAAGGTCAATTTATGGTACTTATTTGATAATTATTTGGTATAAGTCTTAAAGAGGATCAGTTTCTGGTACACATTTGATGATTCTTTGGCGTAAGCCTTAAAGAAGATGAATTTTTGGTACCCATTTGCTGATTCTTTGTTACATGATCTTAAAGAAGCTAATTTACTAGTACTTATTTGATAATTCTTTGGGTCCAAGTCTTAAAGAAGATTAATTTTTGGTACCCATTTGATGATTCTTTGTTATAAGCTTTAAAGAATGTTCATTTATGGTACCCATTTGATGATTCCTTGCTATGAGATCTTAAAGAAGGCCAATTTTTTGGAAACCATATATTAGTTCTTTGTTATGAGCTCTTGAAAGGTCAATTTTGGTACCAATTTGATAATTCTTTGTTATAAGTTCTTAAAGAAGGTAAATTTCTAGTACCCATTTGCTAATTCTTTGTTATATGCTCTTAAACAAGGTCAATTTCTAGTACCCATTTGCTAGTTTAGATTTCTCTAGAGGGCATATATGTATGTATGTATGTGGAACATTTCGGAATTTCATGAGTCTCTCTACACTTGAGAGTGAGTTGCAAGCACAATGAAGAATTTTCTAGAAGTGTGTAGCATTTCATGGAAGACTAGATTTTTTTTATCATCACATGAAAGACTAGATTGAGATTCAAATTTGTATGAATGGTACAGTTTCAACAAGTAGGATCGGTAGAGGAATGTTCTTTACCTTTTACATCTTGTATAAGATTTTCAAGTAAACAATGATTCGTCAGCGGAGATAATCGTACATATGCATAGAAAGCTTAAACATTTGGTCTCTACCATCGTCATAGGTTGCACCTTTCCCTCGAACCTGTTATTCATTTTCTCCTATTTAAAATCCAATGGATGACAATGTATAGTCTCTCTTTCTCATAACAATTGACATTAACAAAGAACTTTATATTCCCACATATCGGTTTATTGCCCCGAGTTATCACGGTTGCTTTAACCATATTCCATGTCACTTTAGTTTTATAGTAATTACCAACACAAGATTCTGTTTTTTTTTTGGAAATTTTAGTTTTATTTTCCTCATGATCTCGGATATTGGAAGGAAAAATAGTAAATATTATTGTTTAGCCTCATATATATTTTTCTACTTTCTGTTTGTGTCAGTAGGTTCTCGGTTGGAGACTATTGGAAACGGACGGAGGACTTAGACTGCAGTGCCTATGGAAGTTGAGGGATTTTAAATGTTGCTTCGAACTAGCCAATAGGATTTATAAGGTCACTGACGTTGTAGGGCACTTCCCTAATCTTCACTTGGAACAGCCAAATCAAGTCAGGGCTGAACTATGGACATCTTCCATCGGTAATTTAAATCTTTTATGCGTCATCGTCTCTTTATGCAGATGGATCAGTTTCTTAATTGCATATAGGTTACATTTATTCTAGGGAAAATGGCAAAAATGTGTTGTATACTATCACACTTTTGATTTTTGTAAGAGGGTGTCGTGTACTTTGATAATGGCTAAAAAGTGTCGTGAACTTTGATTAAAATGACGAATTTCCCTTAAAATATGATAGTATATAGCACCATTCTCCCTTGAATCTACGATGTTATTGAATCAAAAGTCCTACAAGTTAATTGCTTATGTGTGTGGTGTATCAGATTCGAACTGAAATTTCCTACGATTGTGCAGGAGGTTTGTGCATGAACGATTTCATTGTGGCAGCGAAAATAGACGAGATAAAAACATCGGATCTAGTCCCTAGAAGACGGGCTTGGGCATAGTTCGAGCGTATTATGTTTCATTGAAGTACAAAAAAAGAATATGTGAAGTTGTAGCCTTGATTTTGCAGCATATAATGGCACATTCCACAGATTTTGAGTTTTGTTTATCAAGTCTTCTACATATGGATGATTCATTTAATCAAATTTCATATCATCAAGTGACCCATAGCATGGTATTTGATTATTTTGGGGGAATTTATCTTTCTATATGTATAGTTTTTGTTATTTACAGCATTATTTATACAAAAAGAGAATTTATCTTGATATTCATATTGTGTGATACAATATTGATCATTTTCTAAGCTTTTGTTACTTTTTAAATAGAAGGGAAAATTGCAAAATGTTGTAGGCTAACTTGCATTATAATATAAAGTGGATGTGAATTTACTGTTTCTTTGCGAAATGTTGACATTTGTCAAAAGATGATTTTAAATTATTCTCTTTACTCCAAACTCGTCTAAGAAGAAAATTGACGAGCATGAATTGAAAAAATATTTTTTAAATTTTAAATTCAAAAAAATTGATTTCTGTTGTAAAATAATAGTGAAATGTTGAAACAAAGTGTAATTAAATAGACTAAACCGACGATTAGTTCCCAAACAAGAAACTTAATAAAAATAGAGAGAATCAAGACAAGAGATGGAGGAAGAATTGGAGCAAGAGGAAGCTCTCGGATGATCTCATTTCTCATTGTCAATCCCACATATTTATACACAGATTGATAATGATGAATATGGATGAATGACAACACAATCATCCCTAAATCAAGGGTATACTGATAAGAGATGGTGGTGGCACTTTATTTAGAACAATTTCAATTGCATTTTGTGATTTTTGGACAGATATACACAAATTGCTGAAAAATGGAAAGTTCACATTCAACTTTTGCAAAATTAGAAAAGTCCAACCCAACTTTTTTTGCAATTTACACTAAATAAAATAAACAATTTAATAAAGTGGGCAATTTATGACGACGGGTAGGCATCTAAATATTTTGTTTTAAGGGATAGCAGTCTCTAACCCTTAATAAATCTTCAATAAACAACAATTCACAATATAAGAAACAAAATATTTAGGTACCAAAATCAAAACAAATGAACATGACACTGTAACAACTATATATTTGAACAACACTTATATTTAACTAAAACTAAAAGAACACGGCAGCTAAAAAATAAATATTTTTCAGTATGAGGTTCAAATACTCCATGTATTTGATAGACAAACTACAAGTTTTTATGGTACTGGAGTTGAGATAATCATCAAACATGACTGCAATTCAACTATAAGGACAAAATCGTGATCGCTGTTGTTTGCGAGCTCTTCAAAATATTTTTTCACCAACCACCAAAATCGCTCTGGACTTTGGAGGACCTACCGCCTTTGTCTTTGTAGCAATTTCTGGAGTTCTTGCCCTTTCTTTTTCCATGGGCGGCCCTCATGGCGTGCCGTCTCTGTTTGTGCAGGCTCTTTGTTAGTTCCGCGCCTTCCTCCTGAAATAATATGGATCAGGACTGGTGCCCGGCAAATTATTTAAAGTATATTATCGGAAGAACAAGCAACGAAATCGTTTTCAATTTTGGTGGAAGTTGAACATATTTGTATTGTGACACGAAATGAATATTTGTAATTTTTAGGAACTCTAATGGCGCGTAACCGTCATAAATAAGAGAAACCGTGCAGTTAATTAAGCATATAATATTATCGGCCACCTAGTCAATACTCACAAGTATGTGTCTTCTACACGTGGGCTATCTCCTCCTCAACGTGAACCCTACCATAAATGGGTTTATGGGGGGATGGAGCCACGAGGAGGTGAGGCCCAGCAACACAGGCCTAAATCAACTTGCTCTAATACCGTGTAAAAATTGTCATAAACAATTTGGAGATAGACTATCGTAATTTGCTCAGCTAAATATCCACAACACTGAATATAACATTTTTGACAAAAAAAGAACCATAATTGAGGCGTGGCTTGGTTGAACGGATTGTTCAAACTTCACAAATCAACTACAGAGACAATGACCGAGTGTAAGATAAGACCGAAGAATAATGTTCAACAGCATACCTTGTCACTCGCATCTTCAGTTTCAGATCCATTATCTTCACGGTTCTCTTTATCCTCCTCTACTTTACTTTCCACGTTACATTTTGGAGTTTCCCCTTGCTGAATGAAGTTGCATACGAGTTAGAGAAGCACACCGTTACACAACTTACAAGAAACTATCTGTAAAGTAAGGATCCTAATCCTATAAAGAAGCGGAAGTGGAAGGATACAAAGTAGACCGAGCACTAGAAAATTAGAAGTAATAAAAGCAGGCTGTCTGATTAAAATCTAGCAGCTGAATACAATATGCATTTATGTTTTTAATAAGAAAATTATTATTTTCATAAGTTTATTGAAAAAAACCTTCCCGAAGCCGCCACCCACCTGGGATTCGAACACTAGACCTTGCAAGAGGTTGCGATATGCATTTATATTGTGTATTAACCAAACATTATATATTAGAGAGTAAAGGGGCACAAATTTGCTAACAGTTGAGTGTTTGATTAACGGCTCATGCCTTGCAAAGCGAGTACTCATGATTCTTATTACTTCCATTACCCACAGAAAAGGGTTCAGGTAATACCTGCTCTAGCAACTCGAGGGAACCGACATTTTTAATTGTTTCATCTAAGGCAGTTGCGTCTTCTTTTTCAGTTTCTTCCTCATCCGAAGCACTTCGCTCATCCATGTCTCCTTCGATGAACTGCAGTAACAGTAGTCAAGAAACACATTAACACGGTATCTGAAGGTATAGATTGTAAAAACAAGGCATATCAGAGACACAGCTCCCAAAAGGTAATATTTAGGAGGAGAGAAGCTCATATAATATTTTCAAAGCATGTCACGTGTTTTATAGCTACAGATGGTCTGGCATTTTGGGTTTTGGTAGTCCTCCGATATAACAGTAATACCTAATGAAAAAAATCCAGTTCCATCGAAAACACTAAACCATGGATCTCTGGCACTGGCTGATCCCATAAAGAAGAATATGAAAAGTCCCACAAGAATAAGCCAAGCCATCACAAAAAAATCCCAAGAACAGCATTTAAGATCAAATACTTTTCACATCATTAAAATCAAAAACATTCCTGATGTCACGTACCTTCTCAATGACTTCTTGCTCCTTTCTGCTAAACCCACTAGCCGCTAGGTCCTTGTCTAGAAAACCAGAAGTTTTAACTATTGAAGAAAAGCAGATTCTGCTACCTTCATCTGCCTGTAGTTCTGAACCGTCGGCGCCATCTATTTCTTCATGGAAAGACATGTTGAACCTGGAACCAAACAAGAAGGAAATTATCACAGAGGAGAGCTTAACCATAAAACCATGTTTTGAGCTTCTTATTGATGCCAAGTTCATTATATCATGGAACAAATAAGATGTCTATCTCCAAAAAACAACTGGAATAGCTACTGCGACTTCCATAAACTTCCGCGTATTGTCAACCGGAATGGGATAAATAACCACATACATGAATGCTTAGTGAAGCAGTGCTTGGGAATATAATTACTAACCTCTTTTTGAAGAACTTAAAGATGCATTCAACATCACGGTCAAAGTACCTGCAAAATGCATTATATTAAGACACGGGTCTCCATTTACAGTTGTCCGAGTGTATATCAATATGAAACCATGACTAGAAGTGTATATTGCAAGAGGCAGTGTTCCTTACATCTGCGCATTGCGATGCGATACAGAAACCATTTGTGGAAAATCAATCATGGTGATCTTCTCATCGTCATCAATCTGAGAAGTATGGATTATAAAATTTTAATGTCAAGCTCACTGTTAAGTAGAAAGAGTTTATAAATCTAATGGTTATCAAAACTGGAATACAAATCCTGTTCAGTGAATGACTTACAACATCAAAAGTCGTATAACCAATCTTAGATATTATAAATAAAAACAGTTATGAAGTCTAGATGTATTACTACAGGCTACATTTCTTACCATTATGTTGAATTCATTGAAGTCGCAATGAATAAGGCCGTGTTCTGCTAGACGAACAACAACACCAATAATTGTTTCAAAAACTGTTTCAGGATTCGTTAATTCCTTGACCTGTACACTGTATCAAACACAATAATAAGGAATACTGCGACGTGGATAAGAAAAGCGCAACCAAAGAAGAAAACGCCAAGGAAGATAGAGTTAATGGATAACGGAATCTTACAGCGGGTAACCTTGGACAAGGGACATAACCACACAATGTCTATTGTGATCTACAGCATTTGGAACCGGAAAACCATGTTCTTCCAGAGCCTGTTCCAGTCAGGGCGTCACGGTCAAGCCAACGAGTCGATGATATCACGCAAAACAATTAAATGTAATGCATAAGAGGGAAGCAAAGAACCTTCATAAAAGCAAACTCTTTGAGTGCAGAAAGCCGCGACAAGTAGAGCCAATTACAACTACTACGATGCCTCAAGTAATCACGCTTGGATTTGACTGCCCTAAAAGAAACTCTACCAAGTCTGTGCAGTTTCATTGCCATGATGGTACCATCCTCTTTTCTAACCTCAAAGATATCTTGAGAAAAAAAAATATAATCCTAAAGTTATCAATTGTGGCCAACAAGCATACTACCAAAAGGAAAGAACAATGGAAATTTACCAGACTCTTTTCCAACCCCAATTTGGCGACCGACGGATGTGAACACTTCGCGTTGAAACAAGGTATGAATCGCAAGAAAATCATAACCGAGGTAGGTGAGGCGAAATCCGTCATCTATACTCATTGGATAAAAGATAATGAGATGGGTAGCAAAGTAAACTTGTGCTATTCGGTTGCTTATGCTGACAGTGTAGAGTACTCACATTTGGAAGAGTCATGGTGCACGAGCTTATGCTTGAGACAGTTCTTTAAATATTTGTAAGTACCTCCGTGCCTGACAAATCGGTAAGGTTATATTTAATGATAAAATATGACAATTTACCTAAAAATGAACTAAAACATAGGGTGATATCAAAAAAGAAATAGTTAGAGAAATAAAAAAGAGACTCACTTGAGACGAGCAATGCGCTCCACGAGTTCCACAGGTACAATTTCATGCTGAAAAGTAAATACCAACAATTTAGAGCACCAGTGACACACACATTGAAATCTAACAAATGAAACAAAATGTGAATTGAAATTTAAATATAAACACACAGCAAGGAGAGTGTCATGACTACATACATTCCTCATTCCCATCTCGACGGCAGTAAGAACCCTAAAGTCCTCCTTTTCAAGCTGCATGAATACATCCACATTGAGCTTCATAGCTTCCTTCCACTTCAATTATCACTCCTCGCAGTGTTTTTTATTTGATCACAAAAACCCTGAATTCAAAAAAAAACAGAAAAAAATCAACTTTCCATGAAAGTGACCAAACTTCAATTTTCATCTACATACAACTCACTTAGTAGCAGATTAATTACCATATAGTATAGCTAGAAAACCCAAATCAATCAATTCATTAACCATTTTCGTTCTTCAACGACGAAGAAGATAGCAGAAACAAAAGTAGCCGAACAAAAATTGAAATCGAACTCATTCAGTTTCAACAAACATGAATTGAAAAAGCGCATGACATTAATTTCCCAGTAAATTACCAGAGATACGCCAATCTAGACGACGACGATCGTTGCTGAGCTTGCGCAGGACTCGCGACGCCACTACTGAGAGGGAAGAGAGAAGCTAGGGTTCAGGTGCTGAACATGGGCCTCAAGACAAATATCAGTGGGGCTTAATAATTTTTTTAATACGAGAGAATCATTTAAATTCAATAAGTTTGAAACTATCGATTATTCAGTAAGAAGTGATTTGCACCGATATATAAATTGAAGAATGTATGATGAGAATATGTTATTTGTCTTTCATTTTTATTTACTTGCAAATCTTATATTTCGATTTAGTTTTAATAATTAAATCTTAACGTTCGGTTTTCGCTAATATTTTTATAGCGAGTTTAAATTTCTGGATATAATTCAAGCTCAAGTTCGTTTAATTCAGCTTGTAGAAC